>VZQC01006228.1:2165279-2305571 GCA_009823505.1 Rhizomys pruinosus | reverse complement strand
AAAAATGGCTGAGAAACGTTTTTTTTTTTTTTTTCTTTCTCTTTATGTTTCGGACTTCACAATTTCCCTTAATTTTATATTAGTATAATATATGAATACATATCCTCCATACATACACATTTACAAAGTCTGCCAATAAGTGGTAAGTTAATTCTAGAGCCCATTAAAGAATTTGCATTATAACAGCATAGTTGCCTACACCCCTTATCTATGTCCTCCACTATAAAAACAAAAGCACCAGGACTGAGACTGCTCCTTCCAGTCAGTCAAGGAATTAATAGACCTTAATCTTCAGTGTTTTTCTGCATTGCCTCACAGAACCAACTTCTATTGTCATCCCCAAATAATCTCATGATCTGCATATTAATTACATCAATGGCCTGCTGCTGGTCCATCCACCTGCTAGGCAGACACCTACTGAACACTCCCTTAGGATTATCACTCCCTGCCTGCAACATGCCCTAAAGAATAATAATTGTGGATTTTTGCAGTCACTGCCCTTATGTGCCAGATATTGTCAATAATCAGAAAATACCTGCTTCATCATTGAAATACCAATATGCACCCTGAAAACAACAGCGTTTTCATGACTGAATAAATTTGGGGAAAAAAATGAATATAGCATAGCACACCCAACATATCAAAGGGGATTCACAACTGCAGCTAGGCCCTCTATAGCTTTCTGTATGATTCCTCACAGCCAGAGACCATAGGAATGGAATCCTCAGGTTATACAAATTTTTTCTCAACCACTAGACATTTTAACTCTTAATGAGCAAAAATAATATCCACATATGAAATTCCTCCCCATGGAAGGCTGACCTTGGTTGCTCCATTTTCCTGCTGGCTGTTTCCTCAGTGGCAGCAACAGTCATCTCCAGCTTCCTCTCCTCTGAGCAGGACCTGCTTGCTGCAGAGATTCAGTGCATTCCCCACCCCTAGCTTGTGCAAGTCATCCAGTGCAGCATTCCAGCTATGCATGCGTGCAACTTTGCCACATTGCAGAGACTCAAAGAGCCTCCTGGAAACTAATGACCTAGGATAGGGAACAGTAAACTCCAAGCTGGTTTTAGACTAGTGCCTTAAGGGACAGATTTTAGAACCCTCTGTAACCTCCCTTTAATCATCATGGCTACTAATTTAAAATATATGTAAAATGCCCAGGAACCAATTGCTTTTCAGGGTGTCTTTGTAGGCATTAGTGACCATGTAATTCTGATTTAGATTCACCCCTAGATCTCTCTCTCTATATATATACATTGCAACAAAAACCTGCTTGGAATATAGGATAACCCAAACTAATTCAGTATACATCGGAAAACGAATGAAACCCTGGTTAGAGAAAATTTCTCAAATTATAAAAGAACCGATGTAATTCAAATTTATATAATTTGTGTCATTCATAGTTTTAAATTTCTGTTTTAGATACACCATGAGAACCCATTCTGGACATAGTAACTACTGCTTTAATACAAGAGGTGAATTATCCTTCTATTTGGAAAAATCCCTATTCAGTTTGAAATCTTAACAGTTTACATCCCTACCAAATATGTGAAATCACAAAACAAAAGTGAAAATTGCTCCTGTCATTTAGATGTCATGCATTCAAATTTTATCAGTATGTACTTTCTTTTTTTTTAATATTTTATTTATTTATGTGTATGAATGTATTGTCTGCATGTAGGTTTGTGCACCCGTGTCGCGCAATGCCGCGGAAGTCAGAAGAGGGTGTCGGATTCCCCTTGGAACTGGAGTTACAGACGGTTCTCAGCCGCCATGTGGGTGTTGGGGATCGAACCCGGGTCCTCTGTAAGAGCAGTCGGTGCTCTTAACCACTAGGCCATCTCTCCAGCCCCCAGTATGTACTTTCAAGTGACACAATTCAAGACATAAATATGATTTTAGGACTGAATTATATTCTTGTCCTCTAGACAAAGACTATATATAGTAAGGGGAACTGAATAAAAGTTTAAGGAATTTACTTTTAAAATGGACAATCAGGTTGTATACTGTAAAGTCAAGAAGGGAAGGATCTACAAAAAGGAAACAGTGGCTTTCAAAACAAATTTAAATTTTCTGTCAGTAGTGGCAGCTGCCTCTAACATCACACAAGTTACTGGGTTGGACTTGTTGCAAGGTATATATACATAGGAACCATAACAGTCTTGTCTACCAATGAACAGGAAAAGAGGAACACAGGGCAATATACCTTGCTACCAGGCAGCAACAACAAATCATGGACTCCACTTTATTCGGATCCCCTCATCGTCCTAGTCACTGTGGGGTGGTAGCTGTAGAGAACCTTACTAGATGGAGCCTGTGGAAAGTGGAGGGGTGGGTCAAGTGGTAGCTTCTGTTGTAACCTAATCATGAATGGCTGCCATTCTTGTAGCAGAGGTGCACATTCCCCCAACAGCCTACACCTTATAGAAGGAAGGTAGCATCTTCTCTCCTGGGCTTGCCTAAATTGTTCCCTAGAATAGTACAGCACATCCAGGAGCTAGAAGTGTATAGTTCATATTACTGCAAGATCCTAATGAAATGTTTATACTCCACACATGCTATACTCCCCGCAGCATAACTTGTCTATGCGAATTAATGCCTGTGCAGAATCTGTCACCATTGGTGAAGCTCAAAATGCTCAGGTAAGA
Organism: Rhizomys pruinosus; assembly: GCA_009823505.1. Classification (NCBI taxonomy): domain Eukaryota; kingdom Metazoa; phylum Chordata; class Mammalia; order Rodentia; family Spalacidae; genus Rhizomys; species Rhizomys pruinosus. The sequence continues at coordinate 2,302,920 of VZQC01006228.1, read as the reverse complement.
CACTGCCACCCTCTTCCTATCTCTGAAGATACAGAAGGTACACTGTGTCCTGGAGCCTAATAACTGCCCTATTCAGCTTTTTCCTAAAAGCAAAAGCAACCAATGCTCTTAGCTGCTGAGTCATCTTTGGCCTCTACGTAAAACATAATCATAATTTTATTTTCTAATGTGTCCATTGTCGAGAGCCAATCATTTTACTGTGATCTTGATTAGTAATATGAACTCCTGGATTACAGGTTACATTAATCAGAGATGTGTGTGTGTGTGTGTGTGTGTGTGTGTGTATGTGTGTGTGTCCATCTGTGTGTATGTTTGCAGCAGACTGGCTAAGAGTTAGAGTCTCTGCAGTGTTGAGACGGGCTTCAAAGACTAAAGAAGCAGAAACCTGATGCAGATGAAAAGGAAGATCTCTGCAGGGGACCAGATAATAATTTTTATAAATTGCAGGTCAGACATAAAGATACTCAAAGAGCAATTTTTTTAAATGCAGGAAACCCTGCTGGAGCTCGAGCTGGAGCTCAGGGATGGATACAAATTCCTCCATTGAGGCAGTTTTTCTGGAGAAGGCTTGTAAAATGAGAGACCAGTGTGCATGAGAAAACTCAGCCCTGAGTTGCTCTTTCTTTTTCTTTTTAATTTTTTAAAAATTTTATTTATTTCTGTATGCGTAGGAATGTAGTGTCTGCATGCAGGTTTGTGCACCAGTGTCGTGCAATGCCACGGAGGTCAGAAAAGGGTGTCGGATTCCCCTGGAACTGGAGTTCTCCTGGAATTGGAGTTCTCCTGGAATTGGAGTTTCAGATGGTTCTCGGCTGCCATGTGGGTGCTGGGGATTGAACCTGGATCCTCTGCAAGAGAGGTCGGCGCTCTTAACCACTAGGCCATCTCTCCAGCCCCATGAGTTGCTCTTTCTGAGATAGGCTCAGATCACAGGGAGAGATTTTGTGCTCACATCCCTGGTTTTTCTAGTGATTTTTATGTTATACATGTTTCTATGCGTTCAGATTTACTTGCACAGTTTGTAAGTAGTCAATATTGTTTACAGGAGTCTTGTTTATTATTCTGTGCTTCATGGATCATGATGCACAAAAAGATGCAGTGTCTTTCTATCTCAGCATTTACAATGAAATGGATTAAATTACCAGTTTGTGAGCAGTCCCTTTAAGGCAGGCACAGCATGAATGCCACTGTGTCATACAGTATGGAGCAATGTTTGAGAGGCCATGACCCTGATGTCCACAGAGACTCTGACAACATTCACATCTGTTAGTTCTGTTTCTCTGAAGAAAGCTTATCATGAAGCACACAGCAGCATGAGAGTTTCTAGAGGAGAGGCCAGGCAGATGGCTCAGCATGTAGGAGCACTTGGTGCACAAACCTGGTGTCCTGAATTCAATCCCTGGAACACACATAAAGTTAGGAAAGAAAAACTTTTCTTCTTGTCCTCACATATGTGCTAGGCCATGTGCACACCTACTCATAAATATAAAATACACAGATACATACAAATAATGATAATAATAATAATAATAATAATTATAAGTGTTGATGAATTTTATAGATGAGCCCTGGGATTTCCAGATTGTTTACACCAATTGGCAGAACTAATTCAATAGTTAATGGATATGTCCATTAGAAAAGTCAGTAGGGGTTGGGGAAGGGGAGTGTTCAGTGGGGAGGGGAGGGTCATAGACATGCAAGTGTCCATTTAGTGGTGGAGGAGGAAACTGAGGAAAGGAAATACTGTGGGAGATGAGTGTTAGAAGAAGAGGGTGGGGATAATGGGAGTGGTTGGACCTGGGAGGGAGGAGGGAAGTTGGACAGGGGAGGGAGAAGAGAGATTAATGCTTTTGGGGGCCTAGAGAAGCTGGAGGGGAATGTGTTGTCTCCAGAGCCCTTGAGAAATGCCTATATTTTGTCTGAATATTAGTGCGTGTATCGACCTGGGGGCTGTATGACAAGGAACACAGGGCCTTCTACCAGAAGTCTAGTTCTCATAGTTCTAGAGAATACTATGAAATCCGCTAAGAGAGAAAATCAATCCATGTTCAAATCCAGCCCTAAACATAACAATCAAAATGACTGCACAGCAAACTTCATCTACTGGCACAGCATTGGCACTGTTATCTGGGGAGGGGGTTAATCAACAGCTATCTAATTGGACTTAAATCCCTCTCAATGGGAGTGAAGTCATGGCTGGCATTTGTAAGCACATGGCTGGAGTTGTCATACATGCTAGAGAAATCCCTATCTCTGTCATATCTCTAGGCAAATTAAATTCCTTACCTCATGTAAAATATGGATCCTTATATTTTCAGACAAGGATACCTTGTCTGAGGTTACTGAAGAGTTCCACAACCAGTCACTTCACGAGGAGAAACTGGGAGATTCAATTTTAGCATCTATGATCCTTATGTGGTTTCCTTTATATGTACGCATCAAAGTGTGACTAGAATATTGGGAGTGTCATTGGGTACATGTCTATTCCAAAAATTAGCAATATTCCTTACAAGCAAACAATTGAAAGTCTCTACCTCTCAGTGAGATATACTGTGGTAGGAAAGAAAGATCAAATACCTTTTAGTAATATGGTTGTTTTTCACACATTATGTGCTGAAATCTGCATCTTAACTCAGTTGGACAAAGGCTTTGATCCTGACATACACTTGGTACCCCCTGGATTCTGGGAGTATCCAGTCTGAATCCTTTCCTAGAGCAGGTAAGGATACAAATTATGTAACATTTGAGACTAAATCTCTAGGTTCAGCTGACTTAGAATATAGTCACAAAGTGCTAATTGTACAAATGATGTATGAGCTGAGCTTTTCTGCTGATAATTGACAGGAGACTATGTACACCAGTCATTGTCAAACTGTAAGGAGTACATGAGTTAATGTGAATTTTGTTTTAGTAGACTGGGACTGATTTTATGACTCTAGTACTATTTGTTCTTCTCTTCCATCAGCCTGTAAGGAGTATATTATAGTAAGCCAAAACAATGGAGAAAAAGCAAATATCCAATATTGGATATAAATACACAACTTATAAAATTCACTAATTTTATCAATAATTATTAATATATAAAATAGTACACATAAAATAATAATTGTTCAAACAATAAGAGCTGTGATTCTCTTTAAGATAACATATCAAAATATATATAAAAATAAATTTAAAAAGATAATGTATCTATTGCATATAGAGGAGTTAGTTGTATAAAGAGACTATACATATCAGTGGAAAGTAAGGAGCAAAAGCCTAGGATTTTTACCATTTCTGTCTATTTAAGACAAATTATCTTCTATATCTAGAAACAAAGGTAGGCAAACCTGTGGAAGAAATTTTATTGAAGGATCACGTTCAATATGTTTTAGTGGATTGCATTTGCCTTAGTCTGAGGCTAGGGAGGGGAAGTCCAGGAGAAGCTGGGAGGCATTCTGGGTCAGATAAAGAGATAACTACCCAGCAACTGAGGGAAAGAAGACTGAGGAGCTGGATGGCCTTGGAGGGGAGAAACAGTAGAACTTACATGCTGGGCAGGTATGGAGGTTTCTGAGGAGTTGGGAGACTGGACCTATTTGGAAGTGCTGAGAAAGTGAGTCTGAAGCACCAAACAGGCCACTGGAAAGCGAAGGAGCAGACCTAGCTGGGTCAGTGGATTAGAAAGTCTACAAGATTCAGGCGGAACTGTCTCCTAGCAATGTGCAGGCCTACCTGGGGGCTCTGCAAAAGAAAGTGTGGGAAGAACTGAGCAAGCCAATGGAAGTCTTGACTTCAAATGTCCACTAGCATATATGACATTGAAAATTACAAAAATAGCATGTCATAGAGTGATCAAAAGACAAACATACAAAAGTTAGAAGTTATGCAAAATAAGCTTTGTATTCCTTGAACAGAGTGTCTATGCATGGAAGAAAGGAGACCTTTCTGAAAATGTTGAATCTTTGGGCTGAGGGATATCACAATGCTACAATATTTGAGTAGTATTAACAACACTTATGGTTCAATCCTCAGACCCACAAACCCCAGGAATGTTAATTTCTTCTTAAATAAACTTTTTAAAATTAAACTTTAGTCAGGTTTCAGAGCCTTTTACTAAGACTGATCATTTTCCAAGTTTAACACAAACCTTGATAACTGAGGTTATGAAGAATACCCCACAATGTATATTAGCTTTTCTTAATCTGACATCATCCCTGGCCTAAGCTCAGCCAGAATCCTTGTGCTAGTCTAACACTTATTCATGCACTGGCCTCCATAGGATTTTCTTCATTATAACTTCCCACTTACCTGTGCTCTACACTACATTGAGCATGATACCTGGCCCCTCTCTCATGGAAATTCTGTGGTAGTGCTCAATTTTCACATAGTTTAAAATATGGAGGCATATCCCTGTAAATTATAGCTCTTGGAATGCAGAGGCAGGACATTGCCACCTCTGTAAGGTGAGCTTGATATACACAGCCAAGTTCCGTGGCAGCATGTTTGCCATAATCAGACTCAGTCTTAACACACCCTTGCCTCAAATGTATCATTGGATAAATTATAAACATCACCCATGTATACAAAATAAGTACCAGTACTTGACTAAATACTGATACATTATGCAAATTACCCATGATCCTTTAAGAGGAAATTGTGTGCCACTACAGAAAATATGCTCTGAGAGCCCTTTTCTTTAGCCTCTGGATTTCATCAATTTTTATACAAAATAATATGATAGTATAATTTAATTGAAATTTTGGTTAAAATGTTTTCATTTAAATAATAAATACACTCTGCCATCATCAACACCAAGAAATTGTTAAACAATTTTTGACATATATAAACTATAAATGATTTTAATGATATCACACAAAAAATTATGCTTACAGAAAAGTGTAATCATAGCACAACTGGAAAATTCATACTATTCTGTTACATAAACAAAAGATTTGTTTGCACATTTCAAGTTCCAGATCCAAAGCAAACAAGTTAAAGTTTAAACAGGGAATAGTTTATTCTATTATTTGCTGGGTTTCGCTGATTGTTTTAAGATCAAGTCTCATGTCCCTGGCTATGTAGTGGAGGTTGGCTTTGACCTCCAATTCTTCCCTACACCACACCTCGCTTTGGGATATTTGAACATTGGGATTACAAAACCTTTGGCATATTTTAACATTGGTATTACAAAGCATACATTATGTAGAATGTATATTCAAATTCATGTCTTAAAACAATCATCATGCCTGCTATTAGAACCCACAGAAAGCCAGAAGTAAAGCATTCCAAGAGTGAGATCAGACTGTGCTACAAATGGTACTGATTGACAAAAAAAAAGAAAAGAAAAGAAAAGAAAAAGACAACAAGCCTGGCTTTGTGGCACAAACCTTTAATCCTAGCACCTAGGAGATAGGGCATGGTGGCATAGTCCTTTTATCCCAGGTCTCAGGAGGTAGAGGCAGGCTGATCTCCGTTAGTTCAAGGCCAGCCTGGTATACATAGTAAATTCCAGGACAGTTGGGGGCTATAGGGAGACCCTGTCTCAAAATGCAAAAAAAAAAAAGTGAGTCTCATTTTGCTGGCTATGTAGTGGAGGTTGGCTTTGACTGCCACCTCTTGTCAACACCAAACTTCAGTTTGGGATATTTTAACATTGGGATTCTAATTAATGGGCGGCAGAACCTGTTAGAAGCGGCCTAGGATGAATACCCAGCAGCAGTTCATGGCCATGATCCAGATCAACAAGGATCTGAAGGACCTGCTGGACTTCAGTGCAATGTTTTCTCCACCTGTTAATAGGGGGGAAACCAGACCAACATTCCTGGGAAGCAGTTCAGCGGGTCAGGACATGACAGTCATCCTTAGTGTGGAACATCAAGTCAGAGAGAGGAACCACAACCCCAGAGCAGCCTGCCTGAAGAGAGGATATGAAAAAAGAAAGTCTCTGCTGCAAAAAGAGTCTCTGCTGCATCATCAGAGCCTCCAACCACACTGCCAGGAGCTCATCCTGGGTATAGTGAAACTACCAGTCCTATGGATCATCTGTAACATCAGCCAGTTCCAGAGTTATTTATTGGTAGGCTAGATAGAAGGTGACCTCTCCTCATAAAGACTTGGACAACTCAGATTATCTGAAGACGTAAAACCTGATAGGAGGGAAAATAAAAAGGAAACACTTGAAGCAAGAAACTCAAATGTAATCCTATGATCAAAGTTACTTGTCAACACTTCCATCAGAAGTGATGATGTGAAGCTCTTCAGATAGTACATCAGCCCATGACATGTTTGCAATATCATTCTCTTGCAAGCAGTGTTGCTTCTGCACAATCATACTGTCTCGATCTATCCACTCATAGTAGAAGTTGCCTTGTGCCTAAGCTGAATTGACAAATGCATTGCAACTACAAATTTTATTTATTGTTATGGAACTGTAAGGTCTACATATAAAGGGAAAAATTTATTGTGGAAAGCTGTTCTATACTCAGCTAATGACAGTATTGTTAAAAGCTATTTACATGCAGAGAAGGAAGCAGTGATAACCATTGGTCCTTAGCATTTCCTGCATACCTGTTAGAGTCTTTAAAAAGGAAGGGAAAGTCTTCTGTTTCCTTCTCCTACCTTTTGTCATATGAATAGTGTTTTCCATGAAAGGAAAATATTACCTGGGATATCATTTCTCTCTCATCTATTTGTTCATTTTATTTTCTCTTTGTGGGTGTTATATTTGATCTCTGAGTTTTCATAGTTTATGGTCACAGTCCAGAACCTTCCATGCAGCCTTGCATGCTTCGTTTGTGTCCCTGCAGTGGTAAGCAGACACCTTCTGTGACCATAGCCTAGCGAAGATTTTGAAAGGAGAAATTTTGTCCTCAAGATGTCCCCCCAAATAAACATTGCTTTATTTCCAATATTAACTAGAACTATTCAAGTTTCTAGGTTTCATAATAAAACTTGTGATAGCAAGAAGTATAACTTACAAAGGAAGAGCATACTTTTTAGAAATTGCTTTGTTTTCAAAGCAGTAAGTACAACATAATATAGTACTTGTAAAGTGTTAGCAGTAAGCACAAAATGCATTCAAAATACAAATATGATTTTTTTCAGGCTGTGATTGTGGTGAAATTAACAAAATCTAGTAGTCACTGGGTCAGGGAATCTGTATGGGTACTGGGTGCAAGTGTCTTTGCACCACCCTTGGGAACCTTAGAAGTTTGGCTGCTGCAGGTAGCTGTTGCACAACCCATCCCTTTAGAACTTGCCCTGAAATCAGCTGCACTAAATGATGCATTTCCACTCTGTGGTTTTCTACTTGCCAGCTCCATGCAAATACCACTTTAGCAAAGCAAATTTATTTCTACAGAAGTTTGCAGGGTGGAGTCAAGCAGGCAGGAAGTCATGCTCCTGTGGAGTCACTGGGTTTTATTCCTAATCAAAGAAGAGTCTGGTTCCTCATTTTGGGTGTTCAGAGCCCAGCCTCACTTATTTGGTAACCTCTATTGATTCGCTGGTATGGATTACAAGAATTTTTGTTTTGTTTTCATTTTTTTCTCCTGTAAGCTGGCAGTGAGTGTGTATTTCTAGATACTCATTTTAGGACCCAAAAATGATCTTTTATGCCACAAAGTTTATAAACCTAAATACTCTTTCACCAGACTCCCAATTTTGTATCTTTCCAGTAAGGTGCTGAATATGATGTGGGCTAGACCTAGCAGAAACAGGGCAAGGGAAAAATGATACTTGAAGCTAAGTTGTAATATACTGCAAAAACCAGGAAACCAGTAAAGGGAAAAGCCAGAGGTAAATTATACTAATAATGAAGACACAATATGGTTAAATCTGCTGAAGGCAACTATGAAGATAGGAAATAGATATAACACCCCAATACACTTTATAGCATATATTAACCATTGGATAAGTTTTAAATGTCACACACGTAAAGAAGCAGAAATACATGTATGGATATCGATACATTATGTAAAATCAGCATGATCCTTTAAGAGGAAATCTTTGTGGCACTACAGAAAATATGCCTGAAAGCTTATTTCTCTGGACTCTGGGATTACATAAATTTTGGTAGAAAATAATATGTTAGTAAGATTCTAAGCATGTTAGTAAGCATGCTCCAGTTTTAGCAAAATTTGTTTAAATTGAATCACATTTAAATAGGAAATAAACTCTGCTATCATAAGCACTAATAAATAGTTCAAAATGCTTATATATGTATGAAATACATAAACTGTTTTTAAAGGACAGTAGACTAATCATATTCTTATGAAAACTTTACTCATAGTGCAGATTAAAAATTACTTCCATTCTGTTAGATAAACAAAAATTTGTTTATCCATTTCTAATTCCAGATCCCAAGGAAATGAGTAAAAGGTTAAAGACTGAATCATTTACTTCTTGTGTTTCATTGTTATTTTTAAGAGCAAGTTTCATGTAGGTAGTTATGTAATGGACATTAGCTTTGATTTCCAATTCTTGCCTCTCCCAAACCTCATTTTGGGATATTTTAAAGTTGGCTTTGTAAAGCCGGGCGTGGTGGCACACGCCTTTAATCCTAGCACTTGGGAGGCAGAGGCAGGCGGATCTTTGTGAGTTCAAGGCCAGCCTGGTCTACAGAGTGAGTTCCAGGACAGCTGGGGCTACAGGGAGACCCTGTCTCGAAAAACCATAAATGAAAATAGATAAATAAATAAATAAATAATAAATAAATAACTTTGCATTGGAAACACCTAATTAAGTAGAAGCTGTTTTAATTTTTCTTTTTTGAGACAAGGGTTCCTTGGTAGCCACAGCTGTCCTGGAACTCGCTCTGTAGACAGTCAAATTTATTTTTTTAAAACATTATCCTGCCTAGCAAGGTTGGCGCGCGCTAGTAATAGGAGCACAATGCAGCGGGCGAGCATGCAAGGAGTATGAGATCAGCCTGCACTCCAAAAAGCGTACTGATCCCCAAAATAAAACAGAAAAAAAAAATCATAAAATAAAGAAAACTAAATCCTGAAAGGTAGTAAAACGAAACGGAAAAGACAATACATCGTTCGAGTAAGAAGGAAACGGAAATGTATATGGCCAATAGCGAAAACCAAGCTGCTTTGCAAAAAAAAAAAAAAAAAAAAATCTGCCGAAGCTAACAAGTTTGGCCTCTGTGGCCGCCGTTCCTGGACCAACAAACTTTCTGGGAAAACTAGCTGCGCTGAATGATGATGTATTTCCGTTCCCCCGCACGGCAGAGGACTGCTTTCTACTTGAAAGTCTGTTTTAACAAACCAAGTTTATTTCTGCAGAAGCCTGCCCATTGGATTCAAGCAGGCAGGGAGACACGCCTAAATCGTGGCTCACTGTTTTGTTTTTTTTTTTTTTTTCTCATCTCAAGGGCAGTCCTGTTCCTCACTTTGGGCGATCAGAGCTCAGCCTCACTTATTCCATAGCCGCCTTAGATGCGCGGGTGTGGACATAAGTCTCCATTTTCTGCCTTAAAGTCGTTTTAAAATCAAGTTCTTATGACCAGGAATTTAAAAAAATAACACCCCTTAAAACATGGACTGATGTTCTATGTCTGATTACTAAATTATTAAAGAAGATAGGGGATGCAGTAAAGTGTTTTCCCAGCAGGAATAAGGTTTTGTTCGCGATTTCTATCACCTTGTAAGGTGAGGTGGTATGTCACTGTAATAACAGACAAGATAGTACATGCAAGAGGATCACTAATTTAAGGTTATCGTCCAACATATGGCAATTCAAAGGCCACCCTGAGATACATTTAAAAGTTAAATAGCAGATTTACTTCCAATGTCTGCATGATATGAAAATTTCTAAGTTATAAAACACAATCATGGCATTTCTACAAATGAAGTTATTGTCACTCTTAATATTTAAAGAAAAATTGTGCCTAGAGGTAATTGCATCCCCCACCAAATTAAAGGCAAGTTTATATAAACTATATGAAGGATGAGTCTTGAAGTATGCCAGAAACCAAAGGACAAGTACTCTACAATCTCACTTGTATCTGACTAGCATTATGGATGATCTGAAATTGCAAACAGCCAGCAAGTAATCCAGGGACTTAGAGATGTATGTCAAGGGGCAAATACTTGTCTCCATAGTAAGCAGTTCACCTGCCAATAGAGGCTAAACAAGCAGTGAAGTGGAAAATATGTATGACAGAAAAGGGTAATTGCAACTGGAATTAGACATGAGCTCTCTTAAAACATTTATAAACTGGGCATATAAAGTGGGAGAAAACGTGGCTAAAGGCATGATGCTGAATTTTATGAGAAGAAAATACTTCAGGTTTGTGTTTGTGTAATTTCCCAGTTCTCTGGTTTAGATGTTAGATGTCTCTGCAGGCTCCTGTTATAGCTTTAAGTGGTATTTTATTCCACTCTACAGAAGTCACTTGTTATAATCCTTGGTATTGAAAGAGGAATACCTAAGGACTCCACAGAAGGGGAAGCTGTATAAATTCACTGAAGAAGAAGGGGAGCCTTGAACACTTGCTCTTTTACACCTAAAGTAAACTCAACAAGTAGGCATGTAAAAACTCATCATGTACAATCAAACCTGTGAACATATTCTCAGGGTGGTCACTGATATGCCTACCAGCCTTAGGCATTACCCTAAGAAGCTCTTAGTCTCTTGGTTAGTTACAATGTGGTAGGGTGTTCTGTGCAGACATGAAGTAGAATCGATCAGCAACATCATGACTGCTCTACCATCTGGCATTCCCTCCATAACTCCCAGATTATTATGGGGAATCATTCTCTGATAATGAGTATCAATAGAATCCTGTAGGGATGCCTAGCTATCAGATACTCTTTGCCTTGTAATACTATACCTTAGCCAAAAAAAAAGTTTTTTTTTTCCTTGTGAGTGGGTAGTGTGGTGGACAGCTAGAAATTCACCTCTAGGGTCAGCACATGATACTTTCATGCCACAGTGTACATTAAACTAATCAACCGTGATGCAGGATGTCAGCCATTTCCAGCAGTGCTGACTATGATGTGGGCTAAATAGGGCAAGGGAAAACTGATATTTGAAGCTATGTTGTTACATACTGCAATAGCAAGCAAGCCAAGAAAATCAAAAAGAAAAGCCAGAGATACAACAACAAACATGATGAAAAGTCAAATGTGGGAAAGTAATACCCTAATACACAGTAATCTATAAGAAGTCCTAAGTCAGATCATCAGTATAACACTAGTATTACCACTAAACTGTTGGGACAACCTCTGCAAGGGATATCTGAGATGCACAGGCATACACACTGCAGCTTATGGGTCTCCTCAATGTGAAGCTCTGTAGAAAGTAGAAATTGAGCCAGGCGTGGTGCCACACACCTTTAATCCTAGCACTCGGGAGGCAGAGGCAGGCAGATCTTTGTGAGTTCAAGGCCAGCCTGGTCTACAGAGTGAGTTCCAGGACAGCTGGGGTTATAGGGAGACCCTGTCTTGAAAACACCAAAAAAAAACAAAAACAAAAAAAAAAAGTAGAAATTGAACTCAAAACAGTTTGGCTATGGTGGATACACAGTTCAAATGCATTGTAGCATGGGGTAATATTCACATGGTCTTGGGGCCTGTAACTTTAGGTAGCTGCTGAGAGATCTCCATCCTTATGAGAAGAGCATGTCTTAAATTGTAAATGGGCCTGCTCCTGCACTCCAAAGTGGGCTGCATATAACCAATCCCAGAGAAATTGTTAGGATGGTTATCCTGGAAACTGACATCTAAGCAACTGCAGTGTACCAGGTGATTTCTATTTCCACTGTGAAGAGGAGGAACAAGACTTTGTAGACAAGGGAGTAATTTTTCTGTTTCCTCCAAAATGCACATTTTAAAAATCATAATTCTACATTTTTCCACAAAAAAAAGGAAGAGTTAAACTCATGGAATATACCAAATATACATATACATATTTTTTTTGAAAAATCTCTGGAACAAATTTTTAGTTAAAATAAGTTTATTTTCTTGGTTTTCTTGTCTCTTAATATTCCTATTATAAAACAATTCCTCCTAAAATTCAGTCTCTGTGTTCCATGGTGTTCATTGTTTAAATTCTCAAGACAAGGACACGAAAGTAGTGGCTTTGGGAACCATTTATTTTCTGGGTCCCTGACTTCTCAAGGTATCCACAAAAGATCAGAGAATGGCTCCTTGGTCTCAAATACTTCACAATATTTCTATATAAATATTGCATGTCCATGGCCCACACTCATATATTTAAAAACAGGAAACAATGTTATGGAAAAGCATTTCAACTGAATAAATATAATTGTCTTGGTAAATGGAAGGAATGATTTTTCACTTCATTAAATAAAGATAGGACATATAAATTTATTGCGCATAGGGAATGCTAGGTAAATATTCTTGAGTAAAACAAATTTAAAATATAATATTATAAAAGAGAGCTCCTTAAACCAGGAATGGGTGCATACATCTATAATCTCAGTAATCAGGAGCTGGAGGCAGGAATGTCAACTGTGAGTTCACAGAAACCTGAGTATACAATGAGTCTTGATTCTGCTTCAGGAAAAATCTTCCTTCATATAGTGCTTGAAACTGAAGACCCCAGCAATCAAAGTCATGCCCATGTTAGGGATTTCCAAAGCAGATTAACCCTGGATAACGAAATGTTGTGACTACAAAGCCCTTTTGTTGTTATTTATATTTACTTTCTTTAGGAGCCATCCATTGCCCACCTCTGCTTCTGTGCTAACATCTTTATGACGGTCATAAATAACTTTGCAGATGACTACCTTCCAGTAACCCAACAGAAATGTTCCTTGCATTGCCTGACCAATACTTCTACCAATGTATGTGAAAACTGCCTTGATACATTACTTTCCTTTATTATATAACTACAAATGCTTCATGAAACTGTTTTCACATTATGACATATTCGGAGAACATGGTCACTAATATTTTGCTCAAGAATAAACTCTTCCTTTTGATGTGAAAGCTATGATTTCTATCAACTGGTCCTTTAGCTTTGGTGATGGTGATGGTCTTGATTATGGTATAAAAATTACTGAATTTTTTTTCTCCCACACAAAAAAGGACATGAAAGATTATGTACCAATTTTATAACCATATTCAAGAAAATGGATACAATGAAGTCGTACTATTGGTAGTATATTACAGTTTCCAATGACTAGAATCAGTATTAGAATGGAGTATCCATTATAATTTTCTTTTCCATTTTATTTTTACTATATCTAACATACATATTTCTTTCTTAAAGTTAGGATAGTCAACATTTCTAAAGTATACAAATTATTACAGAAATATATTAACTTCAAATAATCTTCATATAAAACATTGATGTCTTCATGCGTGGGTTTCATCTCTTTATCTTATTTCTGTTCTTTAATATTTTTTGTAAATCCTCAACTGAAGCTGAAATCAAAATACTGTTTCGGCAAGAGGAAAATGGTAATGCTGTGTCAGTAACTAGCTTGCCCCTCAATGTCAGAATTTGCAAATTATACTTATCTGGAATATTCCAAGTCCCCTTAAATTATGAATAGCCTATAATTACTTTTCTGCTTTGACCATAGTTTTAGGGAGCTGCCATAAATACCAAATTGTCTAGAGGAACTTCAACTACTTAGTGAAAGGAATGTCCATTTTCAATAAAACACAATATCCTTTATATCTGGGATGGACCTCAGTGGTTGAGTGTTTGCCTAGCACTCTTGAGGCCCTGGGTTCAACACCAAGTACCACCAAATAAAAGGAAAGCTGGGCGTGTTGGCACACACCTTAATCCTAGCACTTGGGAGGCAGAGGCAGGTGGATCTTTGTGAGTTCAAGGCCTGCTTGGTCTATATAAGTGAGCTTCAGGCCAGCTGGGACTAAAGGGAGACCCTGTCTCAAAAAGACAAAACAAACAAACAAACAACCCCCACAACATCCTGACTTCTGAGTTAGGGAATATTTACCTTAAAATTTATGACAATAGCAAATGTCATTTGGGACAGGTACACTTATATAAATAATTGCAAGTGAATGATAAATTTAAAGGCCAGGCCCAAGGTGATATAGTATAGGATGTTAGGACTAAATGTTGTAAATATTTTTAAATTAAAAAAATATTATTTTCTAATGGAGTCTTGGGTACTTGGGGGATTTTTTTTACATGAAATCCTCTGTCAGTCCTCTTGTGTTTTTTGGAAAAGAAAAAATATAGACTATAGAAAATATAAAGTCAATGAGTGATTAAAGAATCAGGAAATTCATGTTCAGTATCACTGAAAAATATTAAATATAATTCTACTATGTATGAATTTAATAAAAATGAAATACAACAGTGAAAAAGTAGTGAAGCTAGTTTCCAGACAGTGCTTATATAATTGTAAAATGGGATGGAATGCAGTAGAAACAACATACTACATATTTTTCTGTGACAAAAATAGTGCAAGAAATTTGAAAGTTCACACAAAGCAAAGCAAGAGGGACCAATCATAAAATAGGAAAAGTTAGTGTGATAATGTCACTGTTATAATAGTGAACTAAGGGGCTGGAGAGATGGCCTAGCGGTTAAGAGCGCCGACTGCTCTTACAGAGGACCCAGGTTCAATCCCCAGCACCCACATGGTGGCGGAGAACCGTCTGAAGCTCCAATTCCAGGAGAACTCCAGTTCCAGGGGAATCCGAGACCCTCTTCTGACATCCGCGACATTGCACGACATGGGTGCACAGACTTGCATGCAGGCAGTACATTCATACACATACAGAAATAAATAAAAAAAATTTTTTAAATAGTGAACTAAGAGACATTCCCATCTATAGCTTTAAGGTTCAACTAACATGACTAGAGCCCAGAAAAATGAAATCAAGCGAGATAATAGTGAACTAAGAGACATTCCCAGCTATAGCTTTAAGGTTCAACTAACATGACTAGAGCCCAGAAAAATGAAATCAAGCGAGAGCCCTACTAGTCTCTTCCTCAGTCTCTTGTGTATTGCCTTCCACATCAGCAGAGTCAGGAAATAATATATTTCCTGTAGGCTCTCTGAAAGCTCTTGGCAGATGAAGAGACATTGATCTGAACAATCTAGCTGGATATTGGAGACACCTCATCCAAGCCTAGAGGGGAACTACTGCTCCTAAAACTGTCATACTACAAAATATTTTTAAATCTGAAGCCATCAAAAATGTAGACTGTTCTGTTCATGTTATGAATAATAGTGTGACTGAAGAGAAATAGGATGTGTACTGAGGATAGCTAGGCCCCCACACAATTGGCTAATGATAAATATCACAGTCCCAGTCAATTGTATTAATTTCACTGTCAGACATGAACTGTTTGTTTGTCCAAATGGTATATATGTATTTGTAAATGAAATAATTCAGCTTAATCAGATTTATGAAAGTCTTCAACATCTGCCTTAACCTGGGTCATTCTTCCTGATTCTTTCCATTGTTGCACTTCCCCTTTAGCATTTATCCATGGACTTTTTGTTTTGAATTAAATATTTTTATAAATCTTGGTGAAATGAATGCAATAATATTTTGTTCATGAACCCACATCTTTTTTCAAAACTTTCAAAAAGTAATTTTGCCATTAATATTACCAACAACCCTACACATCCTTAATCTGTAGCCACAGTTTTGTTGGCTGCTAGGTGGTACTGTTGGTATAGAGGTCACAGATTTCCCAAAATACGCTGTGACATTTAGTTTTAAAATCCAAGTTGAAGGAATGAAAAGATACTGAGTTGGAGTTCAATTTATGCCCTGACTAATCATCTTTCACAGTGGATCAAATACAGCCTTTTACTCAGATTATGCTACCATTTTCTTTGGTTGTTTTACTTGGATCTTAGACTTTATCTTAGTTCATCTGTATTGTACTTTTGCTTGTCTTGCATAAGGTCTTCTCCTAAATACCATATCTGTTTTTCTTTGTCTAATCGAGAAGATAGTATAATTCATTTTTATCAACTGTGATCTTAAGTTGTGTGCAAAATAGCTAATGAATGTAACCAAACCTACCTCTCCCCCCAAAATCATATATAATCAAATACTGTGATATTTGGATAAGGAAAGACGTTTAGATAAAATGAACAATGTAATATTCAGTAATAGAACAGGTTTCAATATTAAGTGCCAGGGAGCTAGAGTAGGGAAAGCTGGCCAAATGCTGTACTAGTCAGCCTTTGAAAGATTTTAAAATATGAGCAGCACTTCACAGAAGACAAAAGTGACACAACATGCAGAATGAAAAGATAAATTTGAGGGTGTTTCTTCTGGCACATGCCTCTAGTTCCGGTACTTGGGAGGTAGTGTACTCAGACCTCTGTAAGTACAAGTCCAGCATGTTCTATATAGTAAATTCCTCAACATCCAGGGCTACATAGTGAGTTATAATGAAAACTTGTCTCAAAATTTCTATACTGGGTGTAGGCAATATTTGACCCAGAGTATGCAGTGTATATTTCTCTCCTCAAAGAAGCAAAATGGGGTGCATATTACTTGCCCAAACCTAAGCCTTTTCCACACTCAATTTGATCAAAGGAAAGCAAGAGACATGGTGTCTTCCTGTAGCCTGCCAGAAATGCAGAACTGGCTGGCAAGGATGAGAGGACAGAGAGCAGCCTTTATTCAAACTTTGGCCATGGGTGTGACAGGACTGCAAGATTACTTCACAGAGAACATCAAGAGGTGGGGAGCTGCACAGAAGGTCCATGGGAGCAATGCCACTCTAGTGTGAAGACACAAGAAAGCTCATGGAAAATGGCTGTGGATTCTGGAACATTACATAGAGTTCCCCATGTATATCACTGTACTCTGATGAAACAACTGTTCTCATTTTAAAAATATAGTATTTTAATATTTTTTGAGAATTTCATAGTGCTTATATTTTGATCATATTCACTCCCTATTTGTATTGTTCACTTTTCTGTTGCTGTGATAAAACCACCATGACCAAGGTAACTTATAAAAGAGTTTATTTCAGCTTATGATTGACGATTGATGGTTCCAGGGAATTCAAGTCCATTGTGGTTGGAGACATGGTGGTTGGGGCTGGAGCAGAAAGCCGAGGTTCACATCTTGCAATGAGTACAGGAAGTCAAGAGAGAGACTGGAGACTGGCAAGGCTCGTTAAACTCACTAAGCCGGCCCCCAATGATGCACTTCCTCCAGCATGGCCACACCTTCTAAGTTTTCCTGATGCAGTGCCATCAGCTGGGGAAAAAATATCTGAATACTTGAAGCCTATGGGGGACACTCTCACTCAAACCGCCACACTATTCTTTCACAAAACCCTTTCCAGATCAGCATCCTATTCCTTATTACCTCCCAATTTCTTGTGCTGTATTTTTTTAATTAAAAAAATTATAGCCCACTGATTCCAGTTTGTGCTGCCCATATAATCATGGGTACAGAGCTGTCGACTGGAGCATAGTCAAATACTAGTGGTCACATCCTTCAACAAAACTAAGTTATCTTTCTCCTGAACTCATCCACTGTCAATAGCACCTCTACTAGGGAGGGAAATTATGAGACTCCTTTTGATATCCAGAAGACATTATTTGGCTCTTTTCCTTTCTGACCTTTGTCTCTTATAATTTTTCTTCAATCTGTTTGGTGAGTATCCCCAAGGCTTGTGGGAAGGAGTGTGATAAGATATCCAGTTTGTTGATGGGTCCCCCAAGTGATCTTATTCTCTGTACTTTGACCAGTTATGAGTTCCTGCATTAACCACTGTACCCATTGTACAAGAGGTAAATTTTTTCCAGTATGTCTTTTTCAGTCCCCTTAGCCTCCTAAGACTAATTGGCGCTTGTTTGGATTGGACATCGTTGAACCAACAG
Source organism: Rhizomys pruinosus (assembly GCA_009823505.1). Lineage (NCBI taxonomy): Eukaryota > Metazoa > Chordata > Mammalia > Rodentia > Spalacidae > Rhizomys > Rhizomys pruinosus. The sequence goes on along the minus strand of VZQC01006228.1, from coordinate 2,285,114 downwards.
AGATCCTATACACTGTCTGTAAAAAGTTTCATTACATGGGCTGGAGAGATGGCTCAGCGGTTAAGAGCACTGATTGCTCTTGCAGAGGACCTGGGTTCGATTCCCAGCACCCATATCAGTCTAAGAACCTTCTTTAAGCCGGGTGTGGTGGCACACACCTTTAATTCTAGCATTCAGGATGCAGAGGCAGTGGGATCTCTGTGATTTCAAGTCCATCCTGGTCTACAGAGTGTGTTCTAGGCCAGGTGGGGCTGTAGGGAGACCTTGTGTCAAAAAAAAGTCTCATTACATAATGCAATTTCTAGAATTTGTTACAGATTTGGGAGGAAGCTCTTTAAAAAATTACAAAGAATAGATTAGGAGTCTAAACAAATACATATCTTGTGTTTGTGTATATGTCTGGTTTTGAAATGGCAGTCTGAGGATCCATAAGTAGTTGGATGAAAATCCTAGTGCTAGGTGTGAGATCCCCTTTTTGAGTTGCCCAGGGAGTTCTTGCTCTCCACTCTACCCCACAGACCACGTAGGCTATGGTGCTGATTTTGGCTGCATTGCAGAACTATATAGTAAGCCTCTCTTGATGAAGGCCTTGGACTTTAGTACATGGAAATTCAGTACATTGAAATTCAGGATTGCATTTAGTTGTAAATTTCTTCCTTAGTAGCTGGCTTTTGTAGTGCCATAAATTGCTATGCAGGCTACTGGCAGACCTTGACTGCTACCCTATCAGCATGGCTATCAAAATGTGTGCACTTGTGCAATAGTAGCATTTTTGCCACAGACTTTTTTTCTGCTGGATGGATTACCAAACTCACAGGAGGGAATTCAGATCTCACAATGGAAGTCAGGGCAAAACACATGGATGGGGAAATCACAGACTTCCCTGAGGAGAAGCCAGTGCTATTTTTTGTTATCATTAAACAGTCCATTTATATTCCAAATGTGTCTTTATGAACCTGTATTGCCACTATTGCTTTTTTCCATTTCCCTAGAGAGTAGTAATGTACAAAATCATAATTTGTCAAACTCCTAAGAAAAAAAATGGCTGTTGTTGTGCCATACTGGAACAATGCTTTACCTTTAATCAGAAATAATATTCCAACATCTCTATTAACCCCACAAGCTTCGAAGGTTCAAAGAAAATGATGTAGAAAGGAATTATATTGTTCAATTTTCTTTTTTATTCATCCTGAGATTCCTTTACGATTTTCATTTCCTTCTGGAGATTTGTGGATGCCAACACCAATTCTCTCTTTATAAAGCAAACTGAGAAGATGTCATAAAAAATAGAAATACCTCCCATGCTCATGTATTAGAAAAATTAATATAGTAAAAATGTCTATTCTACACAAATTGATATACAGACTCAATGAAAGTTCAATCAAAATCCCCATGAATTTCTTTACAATCTTGAGGAAATAATCCTTAAATTCATATGGAAAAAAGACCCCAAATAGCTAAAGCAACCATGAGGGAAAAGTGCAATACAGGGGTCGGGGATTGCTTGACCAGACCTAAAGCTATATTACAGGGCTATAGTAATAAAGACAGCATGGTGCTGGCACATAAACAGACCCTTAGACCAATGGAACAAAATTGAAGATCCAAATTTGAGCTCATACAATTTCAGCCACCTCATATTTGACAAAGGGGTCAAAAAAATCTCAATTTTCTTCAGCAAATGGTTCTGGCACAACTGCATCACCATTTGTAGAACAAAATTATACCCCTACCTCTCACCCTCTACAAAAATCAACTCCAATTGAATCAAAGACCTTAACATGAAATCTTAAATCCTGAAGACAATAGAAGAAAAAATTGGCAGCAACCTATAAGACCTAGGAGTAGGAAAAAGGCTTTCTGAATTAAACAGTAGCTGCCCAGGAAATAAGGTCCACAGTTGACAAATAGGACCTCATCAAATTCAAAAGCTTCTGTACAGTGAAAAATACAATCAATGAAGTGAAGAGAAAACCCATAGAGTGGGAGGCAACCTTTACCAGTGATACATCTGACAGAGCATTAATATCCAGAATACATAGACTACTCAAAAACAAAGAAGAAAAAGAATGACATACTCAAAAGATGGAGTAATGAGCTGAACAGAGACACCACCAGTGAGGAAGTGAAAGTGGCTGAGAAATATCTTAAAAAGTCTTCAACATTATTAATACTTAAAGAAGTGACAATTAAACCACTCTCATATATCATCTCACTGTGATAAAACTGGCTAAGACCAAGAAAACAAAAGACACCAAATTCTGGAGAGGTTGAGGGAAAGGGGAACACTCATCAACGGCTTGTGGGAATGTAAACTCATTCAGCCAGTATGGAAAGCAGTGTGGAGAACCCTCCAAAGACTCAAAATGTGCCTACCACCTGACCCAGTCATACCACTCCTGCCTATATACCCACAAGATTCATCCTACTGTGAAGATACATGCACATCTATGTTTATTGCAGCTCTCTTCACAATAGCAAAGAGCTGGAACCAACCCAAATGCCCCTCAACTGACAAGTGGATAACAAAAATATGGTAGATCTACACAATGGAGTTCTATTCAGTGGTAAAGAAAGATGATATCAAAAAAATAAAATAAAACAAAAAATGAAAGATGATGTCATGAACTTTGCAGGTAAATTGATGGAACTCCAAGCCATGATGCTAAATGAAGTAACACAGTACCAGAATAACAAATGGCAAATGTTTTCCCACAATTGTGAATGCTAACACCAAATCCCCAGTTGAAAGGCAAGCTGAACAACATTATTGTTATATTTCTTTTTATCTTAAAACTGTGCTGTTATAATGTGCATCTCTTAACAGGCTCTAGAATTGACCTACTACTTATTTTCAGACATTGTAATTACTGTATATGGGTGGGAGGTACATATTCATATTTTATAATAATATTAATTTAAAGGGGGAAATGTGAATGCTTAAACATATTTTGGAATTAACATACAGTTTATTCTCTGAGGTCATAATTTTGATACATATGTGGTTATATAGGCATATGATGGAGCAATACAAAGGGGAGAGAACAACAACACAATAAAGACTAGGTCAAAGAATGGACTGATACAGTTAAATTCTGTCCTAAATAACAAGCCTCTGCAGAGAAAAACTTTGGAAAGACCGAGAGAAAGATGCAAGACATGTATTGCAGAATGCATGAACTGGGGTCAGGTGAGGACAGGGAGAGGGGAATGTGTCTAAATTGGGCTGAAAGGTAATGTATGAAATACACAAAGTAGCAAAAATGTATGAAAAGAAGGGAAACAGAATAATTCCTTTTTATTTCTTTGTTTTTAGTAAATATAACACCTGATGTTACTCAACTTGCTACTTAATGTAGAATAGTAAAGTACCATTGTTTCTTTACTTGCAAAACAAAGAAACAAAAATCAAAAAGAAAAAAAGAACGAAAACAAAAAAAAGAGGTTTTGAGACCATTTAGTTTGTCTTCCTAGTTTGCAGGTAAGAAAGTCAAGACCTGGGCTGGAGCGATGGCCTAGCGGTTAAGAGCGCCGACCGCTCTTGCAGAGGACCCGGGTTCGATCCCCAGCACCCACATGGCGGCCGAGAGCCGTCTGAAACTCCAATTCCANGTCAAAGAAACAAACCAACCAGATTATGTAACAATTCCCTAAAATTCCTCAATATTGTCCCTTCATGAATTCACCATATGTTCAGTCCTATGTAGAAACCCCTGATGCCATTGGGACGATCTGAATACCAAATCTCTCAGGTACTGGAAATATATACATATGGAAGGGTCCGGCATCCAGAGGATGGGGCCTCATCTCTTCCTTCCATACTCTTTCTCTCTGCCACATTCTGTGCCACCATCTCATTCACATCTGTAAGCTATAAGGAGATCCATGCCCAAACTAAAGACCAAAGAAATAATCTCAAAGGCTAGCTGGTTGAACCACTGTATGTATTGGGTTTACTTATAGGAATAGGATAAAGGTTACTTACTGGAGCATGGGTGGCACAAAAGCAGTTGCATAACCAAAGACCCCACTCCAGCATAGTCAATCACTCAGTAAACTGCATCCCTTCACTTCCTGGCTTTACAACCAGCTGCTATGTAGAGTCTCTCCTTTGCCATTTTTTGTTTACTTATAAACAGTATTTATTTATTTATAAACCAGGGAAATTTGCTTTTGAACCTTGTAAGTTTCAAGAGATTTTGATCCTTGAACATTTTATTAGCTTTTAATTTTATGAACCTTCCTCTTCCAGGATGGGATGTTTTCATTTGGAGAAAATGTTTTCTTTGCTGTGAGTTGTCTACAATTTACATAGAAAATAAGCTCCCATGGATTCAACATGAAATAATCCAGAATGATACATTTTTAAATAAAATATTTTATTTGTGATTTGTGTGTTTTATACATCATTTCTCAGTCCAATTTAGACACACTACCCTTTCCATGCCCTCCACCCTACCACAGTTCATGCACTATGCTATACATGTCTTGCATCTTTTTCTCAGTCTTTTTAAAAATTTTTCTCTGCGGAGTTTTATTGTTTGGACAGAGGTTAACTGTTTCAGTCAGTTTTTGATCCAGTCCTTTGTCATTGTTGTTCCCTCCCATTTGTACTACTCCAAAAAATATGCATATATATATATATGCATATATATATATGCATATATATATATATGCATATTTTTTGGAGTAGTACAAATGGGAGGGAACAACAATGACAAAGGACTGGATCAAAAACTGACTGAAACAGTTAACCTCTGTCCAAACAATAAAACTCCACAGAGAAAAATTTTTAAAAAGACTGAGAAAAAGATGCAAGACATGTATGGCATAGTGCATGAACTGTGGTAGGGTGGAGGGCATGGAAAGGGTAGTGTGTCTAAATTGGACTGAGAAATGATGTATAAAACACACAAATCACAAATAAAATATTTTATTTAAAAATGTATCATTCTGGATTATTTCATGTTGAATCCATGGGAACTTATTTTCTATGTAAATTGTAGACAACTCACAGCAAAGTAAACATTTTCTCCAAATGAAAACATCCCATCCTGGAAGAGGAAGGTTCATAAAATTAAAAGCTAATAAAATGTTCAAGGATCAAAATCTCTTGAAACTTACAAGGTTCAAAAGCAAATTTCCCTGGTTTATAAATAAATAAATACTGTTTATAAGTAAACAAAAAATGGCAAAGGAGAGACTCTACATAGCAGCTGGTTGTAAAGCCAGGAAGTGAAGGGATGCAGTTTACTGAGTGATTGACTATGCTGGAGTGGGGTCTTTGGTTATGCAACTGCTTTTGTGCCACCCATGCTCCAGTAAGTAACCTTTATCCTATTCCTATAAGTAAACCCAATACATACAGTGGTTCAACCAGCTAGCCTTTGAGATTATTTCTTTGGTCTTTAGTTTGGGCATGGATCTCCTTATAGCTTACAGATGTGAATGAGATGGTGGCACAGAATGTGGCAGAGAGAAAGAGTATGGAAGGAAGAGATGAGGCCCCATCCTCTGGATGCCGGACCCTTCCATATGTATATATTTCCAGTACCTGAGAGATTTGGTATTCAGATCGTCCCAACGGCATCAGGGGTTTCTACATAGGACTGAACATATGGTGAATTCATGAAGGGACAATATTGAGGAATTTTAGGGAATTGTTACATAATCTGGTTGGTTTGTTTCTTTGACAAGCATTGTAGTGACAGATAACTTAGGCTAAGTTGTCCACTAAGAAATTTGTTGTCACTGGGCATGTTGGCAAATACCTTAATCTCAGAATTGAAGACGCAGAGGCAGGGCATTATCTACCAAAGTGTGTCATGTTGACGATTAAAGCTATCCAGCACAACATCCATATCACATGATGCCTGAGGAGGTCTGAGAAGAGTGTTGAATTCCCCTGGAGTTGGAATTATGGATGGTTGTTAGCCACCATGTGGGTGCTGGTATTTAACCTGTGTTCTTTGAAAGAGGAACTTAACCAGTGAGCCTTCTCTGCTGTATCACATATTGATAGGAATCAGATGCAGGCTCTGTGGACTGTTGTAAAACATTTGTTTTGGATGGTAAAAATATTAAGTCTGAAATGTCTTTAAGAAAGAATTTACCCACAAGTGATTAATTACAATGGGAAAAAGAAACAGAGATACCTTTGCAGGCTCTAATTTGGTAGGAAACTGGAAAAAACGAGGATGATGTGGAGTTGTTGACTTGCACTTTGAGGAGGGGGAGGTGTTTTCTTTTTATTATTTTTTTTTTCTTTGAGACAGGGTCTAACTCTTTGGTCTGGCTACCCTGCAACTTGCTGTGTATACCAGGTTTGCCTCAAATTCACAGAAATCTACCTGTTTGTGCCTCCCTAGTGCTGGGACTAAAGGTATGTGTTAGCATGTCTCGACCTATTTGCCTAAAAAAAGGTCCAGGATACAAAGAAAGAGAGTACATGTTATATATGTGCTAAAGATCAATTCATGGTGGCTAAAGACTTGTAAATCCTGCAAAGTGTCAGTCAGTAAAGAAGAAAAGATTAGTGCAGAAATGATAAAAGATATTGCTCCAGTTAAACAGAGGAAGGGGAAATCTATGATTCAGTATGCAGAGGGTGGTTTAATAAAAGCCCAATATAGGAAACCATGATAATTAGGTAATATTCCTCCATACTTGCTTAAATTTGAGAAGCCTTTTTGGGCTGGAGAGATGGCTCAGCCGTTAAGAGCCCTGGCTGCACTTGGCAGATGGCCTGGGTTCGATACTCAGGACCCACTTGGAGGAAAACAACCCTCTGTAACTGCAGAATCAGGAGGAATTTGATGCTCCCTTCAGACCTCTGTGGGCACTGCATGACACAGGTACGCTTACACACATGCAGGGGATATACTCATACATAAAATGAAAAATAATAAATAAAATATGTTTTTTAAAAAAATGCACAGACTATAAAAAAAAGGAATACAAGAATCATGAAAGCCTGGGTCATTCTGCAAACTCATAAGTTCAGTCTGAGTGTTGTGGAAACGGGGACATTGAGCAATATAGCTACTTATTCTGTGGCAAACACTCTCTGATAGAGTGATTCACAGGAACCATTTGGGGCTCTTGAATTTTGTACCTTTGACTCCCTATGAATATCAGGTATTGCAGTGCAGCAGGAGAAGGACAGACATTACTGAGGGAGCTGATCATTGAGGAGAAACTAATGGGAGGGCAAGCATTGTTGAGGGACTTGGGGATACATGAGGTTGTGTTTAATGCCAAGTTCACAGGCCAGATTGGACAATAATCATATGACAGTTGAAAGGTGATTAATCAGCAAGGATCTCCGGGTTGATATGGAGGTTTAGTGTCTTTGCTGAGCTCCCTGGCAAGATTTATTTCTTCCCCAAGGTAGAAGAGGCTCTGCTATATTTAAACAATTCATATTAAAATGTAAATGAGATACATAATGTGTGAACATAAAAAATAAAACATTGGAGAAGGGTCAAGCCAAAATAGGAGCTGCTCAAAGAAAACTTGAATAGTGAATCAGTGAAGATTAGAAGGAGATGATTGTTCCCTTGGACACACAGCAGCTTACCTGGTGTCCTTCCTTCCTTGAACCTGGTCCTGAGGGCCTTTGAAAAGTTGATGGGGCTGTGGGGGTTTGGGCACAACAGCCTGCAGATTGGTTTTGCACGAAGGATGCCTTGCTCTGGATTAATCACTAAGAAACAATTAAAAAAAAAAAAAAACAGAGAAATGCAGAAGTTACGGCAGAATACATGATCTGGGAAGGGTGGGGTGGGGGGGGAAGGGAAAGGAAATATGCCTCATCTGAATTTGAAAATGATGTATCAGAAATGCACAAAATCAAATAAAAATTAAATTAAAAAAAAGTTGGTTTTGTGATCTCTGGGGTTTCCATTGCTTTATTCGGTGCCTTCCCTCTGAGAATGGCAGAGCTGTGGATACTTGACAGGGCCTCCTTAAACACCTAGGAAAGCCTATTAGGAAATTTGTGGATACTATGATGCAGATTCTTTGATAGTTATACATTCACACCTCCAGTCAGTAATTTTCTAGGTACCATGTTAGCTGCAAAGTCAAATCACTTGTGAAGATAGGTTACAGCTGTGACTCTTAGGGTACATACCCAGATGCACATTCCCTTTCACCTCTTAAGATTTTGTCTCTTCATATTGTGCCCAACAAGGGAGAGATTCTGGTTGATACTGGGAGAATGACTTTGGTGTGCATGAACCGAGATTAACAATGGGAGCTAATTGTGAACAAGGATTGTGCCTGCTGCTGAGGGGTAGCATGGGAATGCTGTGTTATACACAGAGTGCCCTCTGTTGGGCACTTCTCTCAGTCCATCAAGTCCTTTTAGGGGCACTGCCACAGGAACGGAGTTGCAGCTCTGCCATCTAAATCCCCTGGGCACATTCTGAACTGTACAGCTGCCTTTTTTCTAATAAATGTCTACCTGCATCCCTGACCATCATTGTTGTGGGAGGCCCTGCTGATTGTAGCCTGTAGCACTTCACCTGTGGAGACCTTCCTTTTCTTCCCACATCTATCCTTTCTTAACGTTATCAGAGAGGTAAGGCAGAATTTCTTTTTTTTCTGTAAAGGGTAGAAGAAATATTATTTCATGAACTTACCAGAAAAGTTAATTGAGGCATGAAATTTTTTTCATGAACTTTTCTTCAAAGAAAAGTTAATCGAGGCAATGTCATCTGATCAAAGTTCAGTGTTTTATTCAAAATAAACTGAGGTTCTGATTTAAAAAAGGAGATGATTGAGGTTGGGCCTGCTGGGACGTACCTTTATTCTGGCACTGAGGAGGCAGAGGCAGGGGAAGCTCTATGAGTGCAGGTCCTGTCTGGTCTACAGACAAGCCAGGACTACACAGTCAAATTTAGTCTCAGAATCAAGGAAAAACTGAAACCAAAAATCAACAAGTGTGTCCTAGGTGCAGGCCATCATCATCCCTGGAGTCTCCACTGTACAGTTCTGTCCTGAAAGAAAGCATAGTTTGTTGGCTATTTCTTTTCCAGGCCTCTTCCACGGTTAGTTTGCTTAGTGGAAATCAAGGAACATGGTGTGTTTCTGGAGCCTCATAGAACCATGGAACTGGCATGCAGGCATAGCAGCACATAAAAGCAGCCCTTATGCAAACCTTGGCCATGGGTAGGGCCAGATTGTAAGCTTACCCCACTGAGACCATACAGGGGTGACGAAATGCACAAAAGGCCCATGAAAGCCACAACAACACTCCAGGATGAAGACACAAGATGGCTCTTGCAAAAATGATTGTGGATTGTGGTACCCTCTTTATAGAACGTCCCTTCTCTATCATTGTTCCCCAATGATACAACTGTTTTCACTTTTTAAATGTAACATGTTTTAAATGTCTGAGAATTTCATACATGCAGATATGTTTTTATCATATACATCCACCAGTCCCCACCCAACTTCTCCAAGAATAACTTGCTATATTCCCTATCCCTTCACAGTTCTGTGCCCTGTATTTTTTATAGCCCATTGATTCAAATTTGTGCTGCCCACATCCTCATGGGTGTGGAGCCATCCACTGGGGCATAGTCAAGTTACTTGTGGCCACCACATCCTTACTCAGACCATACTTTCCCTCCTCCAGAACCCATCAACTGTCAGTTGCTTGTCCAGTAGGTGTGGGAGTCATGAAACCACCTCCTTCCATGCTGGAATGTTGGCTATTTTGTTCTTGTTCAAGTCTTGTGAGGACAAGCAAGTTTGTTATTTTCTGCCTTAAATACCAACAACTGCACAAATAAACTTGAAACATTTGTTACAATGTTAATATCTTTTTCTATTATTTCTTTTTTCATATCCTTAGCCTTCCAATACTTGTTTGGAGTGGACAGTGGTGGTCCCTCTGAGATCCTGAATAGCTGCTTTTAAAAGTTTCACTATAGCTGAGCATGGTGGCATATCCCTTTAACCCCAGCACTCAGGAGGCAGAAGGCAGGAGGTTCTCTGAGAGTACAAGTTCAGCCTTGTCTACATACTGAGTTCCAGCACAGCTGGGGCTACAGGTAGATCCTATCTTGAAAAGACAAAAAGAGTTTCACCATAAAATGTCAACATTTCAGGGTTTTATAGATATTAGCAGAAATTATGAACAAAAATGCAAACATTTCAGGAGTTCAAAAAAGCACACTCTGTGCTCTGTGTGAAAACAACTGCTGTCACTGTGTGCCCTCCACACATTGGCCACTCTGCTGACTCATCCAGTCCACTGAAAGACAAGTGCACACATAGACACAAACACACTAACACCCCCACACATAATCCAATTCATAAGATTCACTGCTATTTCCTCTTTTATTGATCTTCATTTGTTTAAATATTTGTGATTTTCACACAGTACAAATATGCACTGCTTCAGAAGCTTACATGTAATCCTTGCACAGACACCATACCAATCTTGTTCTATCATTTCAGTTTTAGAATTGGTGCTGCCAGGGCTGGAGAGATAGCCTAGCAGTTAAGAGCACCAACTGCTCTTGCAGAGGACCCAGGTTCGATCCCCAGCACCCACATGGTGGCTGAGAACCATCCATAACTCCAATTCCAGGAAAACTCCAGTTCCAGGGGAATCCGAGACCCTCTTCTGACCTCTGCGGCATTGCACGACACAGGCGCACAAACCTACATGCAGACAGTACATTCATACACATACAAAAATAAATAAATAATAATAAAAAAGAATTGGTGCTGCCAAAGCCCTTGATGACTGCCTTTTTATTCAAGTAAAAATGGCTGAGAAATATCTTTTTTTCTTTTTCCTTTTTATGTTTAAGAGTTCACATTTTCTCTTAAATTTTATAGTACTGTAATATATGAATACATATCTGCCATACCTACACCACAATTACAAAGTCTTCAAATAAGTGGTCAGTTAATTCTAGAGCCCTTTAAGGAATTCACATTATAACAGCATAGTTACCTACACCCCTTATCCATGTCCTCCACTATAACAACAAAAGGCACCAGGTCTGAGGCTGTTCTGCTCATTCCAATCAGTCAAAGAAGTGACAGATCTTTTTATTTTATTATTTTATTTTATTTTATTATCTATGTGTATGAATGTAGTGTCTGCATGTAGGTTGGTGAACCCATGTCATGCAATGACCCAGAGGTCAGAAGAGGGCATCAGATTCCAAATGTATTGTCTGCATGTAGGTTGGTGAACCCCTGACATGCAATGACCCAGAGGTCAGAAGAAGGCATCGGATTCCCCTAGAACTGGTGTTAAAGAAGGTTCTTAGCTGCCGTGTGGGTGCTGGGAATTGAACGCAGGTCCTCTGCAAGAGCAGTCAGTGCTCTTAACCGCTGACCTATCTCTCCAGCCCCATGAACTGGCAGATCTTAATTATCAGTGTTTTCCTGCATTGCCTCACAGAACCAACTTCTATTGTCATCCCCAAATAATCTCATGATCTGCATATTAATTACATCAATGGCCTGCTGATGCTCCATCCCCAGTGCTAGGCAGACACCTACTGAAAACTCCCTTAGGACAATCACCTCCCTGCCTGCAATTGTGGATTTTTGCAGTCACTACACTTATAGGCCAGATATTATCAATAATCAGAGAAATTTGCCTCAGGAATGAAATACCAATAACTACCCCGAAAACAACAGCACTGTCATGATTGGATGAATTCAAGGACAAAATGAATGTAGCATAGCACACCCAGGACATCAAAGGGGATACACAACTGCAGCTAGGCCCTCTATAGCTTTCTGTATCATTCCTCAGAGCCAGAGACCATAGGACTGGAATAATCAGGTTATACAATTATTTTTTCAACCACTAGACATTTTAATTCTTAATGAGCAAAAATAGTATCCACATATGAAATTCCTCCCCATGGAAGGCTGGCCTTGGTTGCTCCATTTTCCTGCTGACGGTTTCCTCAGTGGCAGCAACAGTCACCTCCAGCTGCCTCTCCTCTGAGCAGGACCTGCTTGCTGCAGAGATTCAGCGCATTTCCCACCCCCAACTTGTGCAAGTCATCCAGTGCAGCATTCCAGCTATGCATGCATGCATGTTTGCCACATTGCAGAGACTCACAGAACCTCCCTGAAACTAATGACCTAGGGTAGCGAACAGTAAACTCCAAGCTGGTTTTAGACTAGTGCCTTAAGGGAGAGATTTTAGAACCCTCTGTAACCTCCCTTTAATCATCATGGCTACCAATTTAAAATATATGCAAAATGCCCAGGAACCAATTGCTTTTCAGGGTGTCTTTGTAGGCATTAGTGACCATGTAATTCTGATTTAGATTTGCCCCTAGATCTCTCTCTCTCTCTCTATATATATAAATTGCAAAGAAAGCTTGCTTGGAATATAAGGTAATCCAAAATAATTCAGTACACATAGGTCAAACGCTTGAAACCCTGGCTAGAGAAAATTTCTCAAATTATAGAAGAAGCTATGTAATTCAAATTTATACAATTTGTGTCATTTATAGTTTTACATTTCTAACTGTTTTAGACATACTGTGAGAACCCATTCTGAACATAGTAACTACTGCTTTAACACAAGAGGTGCATTATCTTTCTATTTAGAAAAATCCCTATTCTGTTTGAAATCTTGACACTTTACATCCCTACCAAATATGTGAAATCACAAAACAAAAGTGAAAATTGCTCCTGTCAATTAGATGTCATACACTCAAATTTTATCAGTAAGGAGACATGGACTTTCAAGTGACACAATTCAAGATGTAAATATGATTTTAGGACCTAATTATATTTTCTTTCCTCCAGACAAAGACTATATATAGGAAGGGGAACTGCATAAAAGTTGAAAGAATTTGCTTTTAAAATGGACATTCGGGTTGTATACTATAAAGTCATGAAAGGAAGGAGCTACAAAAAGGAAAAAGTGGCTTTCAAAACAAATTTAAATTTTCTGTCAGTAGTGGCAGCTGCCTCTAATATCACACAAGTTACTGGGCAGGACTTGTTGTAAGGCGTATACATGGTACCCTACCACTCTAGTCTACCAATAAACAGGAAAAGAAGAACACAGGGCAACATACCTTGCTACCAGGGAGCAACTACAAATCCTGGACTCCACCACATTCAGATACCCTCCTCTACTTAGTCACTGTGGGGAGGGAGCTCTAGAGAACCTTACTAGATGGAGCCTGTGGAAAGTGGAGGGGTGGGTCAAGTGGTAGCTTCTGTGGTAACCTAGTGATGAATGGCTGCCATTCTTCCTGTAGCAGTGGTGCACATTCCCCTAACAGTCTACACCTAATAGAAGGAGGGTAGCATCTTCTCTCCTGTGCTAGCCTAAATTGTTCCCAAGAACAGTACTGCACAGCTAGAAGTGTAGAGTTGATATTACTGAAGGATCATAATGAGATGCTCATACTCCACACATGCTATAGTCTCCAATGCATGGCTTTTCTATGCGACTTAATGCCTGTGCAGAATCTGTCACCATTGGTGAAGCTCAAAATGCTCTGATTAGACACTACCACTCTCTTCATACCTCTGAAAATACAGCAGGTACACTATGCACTGGAGCCCAATAACTGCCCTATTCAGCTTTTTTCCTAAAAGCAAAAGCAGCACATACTCTTAGTTGCTGAATCCTTTTTGGTCTCTATGTAAAACATAATCTTAATTTTATTTTCTAATGTGGCCATTGGCAAGAGCAGGTCATTTTACTGTGATCTTGATTGCTAATATGAACTCCTGGATTACAGGTTACATTAATCAGAGGTGTGTGTGTGTGTGTGTGTGTGTGTGTGTGTGTGTGTGTTTGCAGTAAAATGACTATGAAAGAGTTAGAGTCTCTGCAGAGTTGAGAAGGGCTTCAAAGACAGAAAAAGCAGAAACCTGTTGCAGATGAAAGGGAAGATCTCTGCAGGGGACCAGTTAAGAAGTTTTATAAATTGCAGGTCAGACATAAAGATGCTCACAGAGCAGTTCTTTTAAATGCAGGAAACTCTGTGGAGCTGGAGCTCAGGGATGGATACAAATTCCTCCATTGTGGTGATTTCTCTATAGAAGGTTTGTCAAATGAATGATCAGTGTGCATGAGAAAACTCAGTCCTGGGTTGCTCTTTCTGAGATAGGCTCAGGTCTCAGGGAGAGATTTTGTGCTCACATTCCTCCCTGGTTTTTCAAATGATTTTTACATTATATATGTTTCTATGTGTTCAGGTTTACTTGCACAGTTTGTAAGTATTCAGTTTTGCTTACAGGAGTCTTGTTTAATATTCTGTGCCTCATGGATCATGATACACAAAAAAGATGCAGTGTCTTTCTATCTCAGCATTTACAATGAAATGGAATAAATTACCAGTTTGTGAGAAGCCCCTTTAAGGCAGGCACAGCATGAATGCCACTGTGTTATACAGTATGGAGTAATGTATGAAAGGCTGTGACCCTGATGTCCACAGAGACTCTGACAAAATTCACATCTGTTAGTTCTGTTTCTCTCAAGAAAGCTTATCATGAAGCACATAGTAGTTCTCGAGTTTCTAGAGGAGAGGCCAGGCAGATGTCTCATCATGTAGGAGCACTTGCTGCAGAAGCCTGATGTCCTGAATTCAATCCCTGGAACACATGTAAAGTTAGGAGAGAAAAACTTCTTCTTGCCCCCACATATGTGTAGGACATGTGCACACCTACTCATAAATATAAAATACATAGATATATACAAATAATAATAATATTAATAATAATAATAATAATGATAATAAGTGCTGATGAATTTTCTGTATGAGCCCTGGGATTTCCAGATTGTTTATATCAATTGGCAGATTTAATTCAATAATTAATTGATATATCCATTAGAAAAGTCAGTAGGGGGTGGGGAAGTGAGAGTGTTCAGTGGGGAGGGGAGGGGGCATACATATGCAAATGTCCATTTAGTGGTGGAGGAGGAAACTGAGGAGAGGAGATACTGTGGGAGATGAGTGTTATAAGAAGAGGGTGGGGATAATGGGGGTGGTTGGACCTGGGAGGGAGGAGGGAGGTTGGACAGGGGAGGGAGAAGAGAGATTAATGCTTTTGGGGGCCTAGAGAAGCTGGAGGGGAATGTGTTGTCTCCAGAGCCCTTGAGAAATGCCTATATTTTGTCTGAATATTAGTGAGTGCATAGACCTGGGGCTGTATGACAAGGAACACAGTACCTTCTACCTGAAGTCCATTTCTCATAGTTCTAGAGAATACTATGAAATCTGCTAAGGGAAAAAATCAATCTGTGTTCAAATCCAGCCCTAAACATAATAACCAAAATGACTGCACAGCAAACTTCATCTACTGGTGCAGCATTGGCACTGTTATCTGGGGAGGGGGATAATCAACAGCCATCTAATTGGACTTAAATCCCTCTCAGTGGGAGTGAAGTCATGGCTGGCATTTGTAAGCACATGGCTGGAGTTGTCATACATGCTAGAGAAATCCCTAAGTCTGTCATATCTCTAGGCAAATTAATTCCCTGCCTCATGTGAAATATAGATCCTTATATTTTCAGACAAGGATACTTTGTCTGAGGTTACTAAAGAGTTCCACATCCTGTCACACATAGAGAAATGGCCAGTCCTAGGTTACATATTGAACATCTACACCTAAGGCTTATGGAACATAACAGAAGAGAAGGGGTAGAGAGAAAACATTCCTTCCCTCTCACTAGCAAATCTTCCTTATACAACACAGTGCAATGCACACAGAAGGCCACAACTGGCCAAGTTTTAGAGAATAGAAGACTGCATAGTGGGTATCCCTTGTTAGTGCTAGTATATTAACCCTTACCAACCCAGGGTTCAGGCCCATTGTAGAAGAGGTGGTAGATAGATCGTAAGAGCCACAATTGCCCATGAACAAAGGAAAATAGAGGTTTTCAGGCTACTGGACGCTTACATATGTGAACTTGTGGCAATGTTGGCCTTGAACACAAGACCCAGTCCAACTCAACCAGACAAGGGCCCTGAGTTCAGCAAGGGAAATGGGTAGGGGGCTGGCCTTAGCCTGGTAGATGTTGGAATCTGATTACTGCTTGATGAGGGAGAATAGACATTACTTAGGATCTGTAGAAAGCCTGACTAAACTCCAATGGATGAACTTTCACCTTAGGACATTTGGGCACAAATGCTTGACTGGATAGGAATTAACATGTATGTGGTAGAATGCATGGAGTTCAGCAGAGGGGATGTGTATGTGAACATGGATGGTGTGTCTAAATTTGATTTAGACCTGTTGTAAGACATGTTGAAAAACTAAATAAAGGTTAAAAAGTTTAAAAAACTTTTCACGGTGTAATTTGCATAAAACTATATTCAAAGAAAATTGTGAGTCTCTCTCTCTCTCTCTCTCTCTCTCTCTCTCTCTGTGTGTGTCACTCACTCTCTCTGTCTGTATGTGTGTATACATGTCTCTAACATTATAGTATTTTGACATTGTTATCATTAACATTCCCCTGAATCATGATTGAATTTAAAAGCAATTACTATTTAATAACACATGATATACATGGTCATATATAAATCAGGGGACACATACTGAATATTCCTAGCAACACCATTATTAGTTATTTAATATTGGCAAACCAATATTCAGGTAGAAATGATCCACTCACTTCGAAAATATAATCTCATATCAACAAAGACACAAATATAGTAGAAAATGAAAAAACAGCATTGGAGATTTGTCTCTTTTGGCATAGGAGGTCAAGAATGGAAGCCAGAAATTTAGGGAGACACTTCCTTTTTTTGTTTAAGACAGAGTCTCCTTGTAGCTCCTACAGGCTTGGAACTTGGAATGTAGACAAAGGTTGTACTTGACCTTGAGATCAGCCTGCCTCTTCTGTCCTAGTGATGTGCCCTCAAACTAGTGATTATCTATTTCTTTTCTTTTGAGACAGGGTCTCAATGTAGCCCCAGCTGGCTTGGAACTCACTATGTAGACCCCGTTGGCCATCAAATCACAGATATCTGTCTGCTTTCAACTCTATGAGTGTTAGAATCAATGCCATGTACCACGATGCTCAGCCAAAATGCCTAGATTAGGGAAGTAGCATTGTCTTTTAGAGCAATATTATTTTCTGGTATTTTTAACCACATCTATGTTATAAGATAAAAATAAGGAATATGAATGGCAGCACACATGTTAATCACAGTGATCAGGAGGCAGAAGAAGTAGATGAATCTCCAAGAATTTGCAGCCATCCTGGTATACCTAGGACATGTCAGGCCAACCAAGTCTACACAGGGATTATCTGCCCATCTCTCTGTCCATCCATCTGTCCATCCATCCATCCATCCATCCATCCATCCATCCATCCATCTATCTAAATGTCTGGGGTGCCAAGAAACATACTTTTAAATACTAGGTTTCCCAACATTGAATATTTTAAAGAGATTTTGTATTGTGAATGCTTCAATTCATTTTCAGATTCTAGTATGACCAGTGTGAGCACAAAAGTGGCTGAAAGAAAACACTGCCTGAACCTAGGCTAAATATGTTTTTACCTTCCCTTGGTCTTCAGTCAGTCTTCTGTCTGGCTTTTCTTAGGACAACTCAAAGAAACTCATTCAGTTTGTTGCCTACATTAATACCAACCCTCATGCTCCAAATTTCTGTATCACAATTGCTCCCACTCTTACCTGTAAAAGAAGTTGAGCTCTCCAGAAATTAATACAAGGAAGGCCCTGTTAAAATGCAAAACAAATGAATACTCTACCCACTCTGCAGGGATACTTCCTAGGAGGAATGCATCAGAGGTACTGTTGTTTACTGGCAAGAAATGAATCAACTTGTGCAGGCACTTGCAACAGCATTTAAACTGAGTGAGCTGTGGTGTATAGTATGCTCACCTGAATCTCGAGTTTTCTTACATTTTGCTCTGTCTGACTTCACAAGGAGAAACTGGTAGATTCAATTCTACCATCTATTTGCCTTATGTGGTTCTCTTTATATGTAAGCATCAAAGGGTGACTAGAATATTGGGAGTGTCTTTGAGTATATATCTATTCCATAAATTAGCAATATCCCTTATAAGCAAATAACTGAAAGTCTCTACCTGTCAGTGAGATGCACTGTGGAAGGAAAGATCAAATACCTTTTAGTAATATGGTTGTGTTTTCATGCACTATGCACTGAAATCTGCATCTTAACTAAGTTGGACAAAGGCTTTGGTCCTGATATACACTCAGTACCACCTGGATTCTGGGAGCATCCAGTCTGAATGCTTTCCTAGAGCAGGTAAGGATACAAATTATGTAACTTTCGAGACTAAGTCTCCAGGTCCAGTTGACATATTACAAAATGTTAATTGTACAAATGATGTATGAGCTGAGCTCTTTTGCTGATAATTGACAGTTAGGAGACTTTGTACACCAGTCATTGTCAAATTGTAAGGAGTACATGAGTTAATGTGAATTTTGTTTTAGTAGATTGGGACTGAGTTTATGACTCTAGTACTATTTGTTCTCTTCCCTCAGCCTATAAAGAGTATAATATAGTAAGCCAAAACAATGGAGAAAAAGCAAATATCCTATTTATAAAATTGAATAATTTTATAAACTATTATAAATATGTAAAATAGTATAAATAAAATAATAATTTTTCAAACAATAAGTGTTATGTTTCTGTTTAAGATAATGTATCTATTGCATATAGAGGAGTTAGTTGTGTGGACTGTACAACATGTCAGTGGAATGTAAGGAGCAAAAGTCTAGGATTTTACCAATTCTGTATATTTAAGACAAATTATCTTCTTCATCTAGAATCAAAGGTAGCAAACCTGTGGAAGAAATTTTGTTGAAGGAAAATGTTCAATATGTTTTAGTGGAATGCATTTGGCCTTAGTATGATGCTAGAGAGGGGAGGTCCTGGAGAATCTGGGAGGCATTTGGGGTGAGCTAAAGGGATAACCTCCCAGCAGCTGAGAGAAGGAAGATTGAGGAGCTGGATGGCCTTGGAGGGGTGAAACAGTAGAACTTACATGGTGGGCAGTTGTGGAAGCTTCTGAGTAGCTGGGAGACTGGACCTATTTGGAAGTGCAGAGAAAGTTAGTCTGAAGCACGAAACAGGCCACTGGGAAGGAAAGGAGTAGACCTAGCTGGGTCAGTGGATTAGAAAGTTTACCAAGACTCAGGCAGAACTGTCTCCTAGCAATGTGAAGACCTATCTGGGGGCGCTAGGAAAAAAAGTATGGGAGGAAGTGAGCAGGCCAATGGAAATCTTGACTTCACATGTATCCATTGGCATAGATGACATTGAAAAATACAAAAATAGTATGTCATAGAGTGATCAAAAGACAAATATACAAATGTTAGAAGTTATGCAAGATAAGCTTTGTATTCCTTGAGCAGAGAGTCTATGTACGGAAGAGAGGAGACCTTTCTGAAAATGTTGAATCTTTGGGTTGAGGCATATCACAATGCTACAATATTTGAGTAGTATGAACACTTGTGATTCAATCCTCAGAGCCACAAACACCAGGAATGTTAATTTCTCCTTAAATAAACTTTTAACATTAAACTTTAGTCAGGTTTCAGAGTCTTTTACTAAGACTGATCATTTTCCAAGTTTAACACAAACCCTTATATGAGCAATAACATACAATGGATATTAGCTTTTCTTTTTTAAATTTTTATTTATTTCTGTATGTGTATGAATGTACTGTCTGCATGGAGGTTTGTGCACCCATGTCGTGCAATGCCGCGGAGGTCAGAAGAGGGCGTCGGATTCCTCTGGAACTGGAGTTCTCCTGGAATTGGAGTTTCAGATGGTTCTTGGCCGCCATGTGGGTGCTGGGGATCGAACCCGGGTCCTCTGTAAGAGCGGTCAGCACTCTTAACCGCTAGGTCATCTCTCCAGCCCAGGATATTAGCTTTTCTTAATCTGACATCATCCCTGTCCTAAGCTCAGCCAGAATCCTTGTGCTGGTCTAACACTCATCCATACACTGGCCTCCATAAATTTTCCTTGATTATAACTTTCCTATGTTCTACTCTGCACTGAGCACAATAGCTGGCTCCTCTGTCATGGCAATTCTGTGGTAGTGTTCAATTTTCACATAGTTTAAAATATATAAATGAGTGAACAGCATAGAGGCATATCCCTGGTTAATTACAGCTCTTGGAATGCAGAGGCAGGACATTGCCACATCTGTAACGTGAGCTTGATATACACAGCCAAGTTCCTTGGCAGGCTTTTTGCTATAATCAGACTCAGTCTTAACATACCGGTGCCTCAAAGTTATCATTGGACAACTTACAAACTTCAGAGCTGCATACAAAATAAGCACCAGCACTTTACCTAGTACTGATACATTATGCAAATTGCACATGATCCTTTAAGAGGAAATTGTGTGCCACTACAGAAAATGTGCTCTGAGAGCCCTTTTCTTTGGCCCCTGGATTACATCAATTTTTATAGAAAATAATATGGTAGTGTATAATTTAATTGAAATTTTGGTTAAAATGTTTTCATTTAAATAGTAAATAAACTCTGCCTTCATCAACACTAAGAAATTATTCAAAATTTTTGACAAATATAAAATATAAGTGTTTTAAATGATATCACAAAAAGAATTATGCTTACAGAAAAGTGTAATCAAACTACAACTGCAAAATTCATACTATTCTTTTACATAAACAAAAGAATTGTTTGCATATTTCAAATTCCAGATCCAAAGCAAACAAGTCAAAGTTTAAACAGGAAATGGTTTACTCTATTATTTGCTGTGTTTCACTGATTGTTTTAAGGTGAAGTCTCATGTCCCTGGCTATGTAGTGGAGGTTGGCTTTGACTTCCAACTCTTCCCTACACCAAACCTCGCTTTGGTATATTTTAATATTGCAATTCCAAACCATACATTATATAGAGGGTGGATTAAAATTCATGTTTTATTTATTTATTTTTTAAATTTTAGGTTTCTCTGTTGCCACAGACCCTCTAATTTTTTATTTATTATTTTTAATAAAAATATTTTTTTTACTTTTTATGTGTATGAGTGTACTGTCTGCATGTAGGTTGGTGCACCCGCGTCATGCAATGCAGCAGAGGTCAGAAGAGGGTCTCAGATTCCTCTGGAACTAGAGTTAAAGACGGTTCTCAGCCTCCATGTGGGTGCTGGGAATGGAACCCCCGGTCCTCTTCAAGAGCAGTCGGTGCGGTGCTCTTAACCGCTGTGCCATATCTCCATTCCCATGAAATTCATGTTTTTTTTTTTTAATTTTATTTATTTTTTTAATTTTAAAATTTTATTTATTTCTGTATGTGTATGAATGTACTGTCTGCATGCAAGTTTGTGCACCCGTGTCGTGCAATGCCGCGGAGGTCAGAAGAGGGTGTCGGACTCCCCTGGAATTGGAGTTCTCCTGGAATTGGAGTTTCAGACGGTTCTCAGCCGCCATGTGGGTGCTGGGGATCGAACCCAGGTCCTCTGCAAGAGCAGTCGGTGCTCTTAACCGCTAGGCCATCTCTCCAGCTCCAAAATTCATGTTTTAAAACAATCATCCCTACTGAGCCCGGCTGGGGAAGATCTGAGCGAATCGTGTAGGCCAGGGGGCCAGGCGGTGACCTTGGCCCCTATGAGCTGCAGGATCCAGAAGATCCTGACCGATGCCAAGTGGCTCCTGGACCGCCTGCAGGATTCGGGGGGCCGAGTCCAGGAGGGTGGCGGGGGTGCGGGAGGCGGGGCCCATGCTTCCTGACCAGTATCAAGAGGATGCATCTGACGTGAAGGACATGTCCAAATATAAACCTCACATTCTGTTGTCTCAAGAGAATACACAGATCAGAGGCCTGCAGCAAGAAAACAGAGCTTGAAAATAAGGAACTTTGAGAATTATTGTCCATCAGCAGTGAGTCTCTTCAGGTCAGAAAAGAAAATTCTATGGATCCTACCTCCCAGCCCATCAAATAACTGAACTTCTGAGTGATGATGATGATTGTCCATCTGGGAGAGAAGTGATTGTCTCTCCATTCAAGTATTGTCAATTCACTGTCTTGCCTCAGACTTGACTTAGTGTTGATTAAAGGTATGAGGTAACAGTTTAGAAAACCCAGTCAATATTGGTTGTCAACAAAACAATTTGGGGGTCTATATGTAAAGTTATGCAAATCCCATTATTCCTTTGTCTAAGAGACTCTTTAATTTTCACTTCTGGGAGCCCAATTTATAGAAACTTTTTTTTTTTTTTTGGTCATTTTTGGTTTTCACTTCTCTGAAACTTTGAACCAGTGATTTTATTTTAAATAAGATTATAAAATATACTTCTAAGAATTTTTAAGAGATTTAAATTCTTAAAATTGTTTGGCATAAACCTGGATTTTTTTCCCCACTTGAAAAGTAACATGATTTCACAAAACCAGATTGGCAGATTCTGTGACTTATAGTTTTACTCCTCTGTGAGGTTTTGATTCTCTCTGGTGCTAGGAGTTGGCACTTTGTGGTCAGGTGTCTTTACTCTTAATTTGAGAGAATCAGTTACTAGTCCCCAGTAAATATACTTGAAAATAAGTAAAACAAACAAACAAACAAACAAAAAACAATCATCCTGCCTGGCAAAGTGCTTGATAGTAGAACCTGCAAAAACCCGGAAGGTAAATAAAGCATACCAAGAGTGAGACCAGACTGTGCTACAAAAGGTACTGATAAAAAAAAATAAATAAAAAAAGAAAAAGAAAAAGAAGCAAGCAAGGTGGGGGTGGGTGGCGGGGGGCATGCCTTTAATCCTAGCACTTGGGAGGCAGAGGCAGGCAGAACTAAAGAAGGAAAGAAAAAAAGTTTTTAAAAATCCCCACAAAATAAAGGCTTACAAATCCCGGAAACAAATGCAAAGCATCAAAAACACAATGCATTTTTCCTAGAAAGCATAGTTAAAGGGAATCTGTATGGGAACTGGATACAAGTGACTTACTTTGCACAACCCTCGGGACCTTAGAAGTTTGGCCACTGTGAGTCGCTGTTGCCCAAGCAATACACATCACCTTCCTTTTAGAACTTGCCCGGAAACCAGCAAAGCTAAATGATAATGCATTTCCACTCTGTGGTTTTCTACTTGCCAGTTACAGCCAAGTACCGCTTTAGAAAAGCCAATTTATTTCTACAGAAGCTTGTGGAGTGGACTCAAGCAGACAGGCAGAAGTCATGCCCCTGTGGAGTCACTGGGTTTTATTCCTAACCTAAGAGGAGTCTGGTTCCTCACTTTGGGTTTTCAGAGCCCAGCCTCACTTATTCGGTAACCTCTGCTGATGTGCTGGTATGGATTAAAGAGTTTTTTTGTTCTTGTTTCATTTTTTTTTTCTCCTGTGACTTGGCAGTGAGTGTGGATTTCTAGATACTCATTTTAGCACCCGAAAATGATACTGATACTTTTATGCCAAAATGTACATGGACCTAAATACTCTTTCACCAGTTTCCCAATTTTGTCTCTTCCCAGGATGGTGCTGAATATGATGTCGACTAGACCTAGCAGAAATGGGGCAAGGGAACAGTGACATTTGAAGCTAAATTGTAATATACTGCAAAAACAAGGAAACCAGTGAAGGAAAAAGTCAGAGATAAAGGTATACTAATAATGAAGAGTCAATATGGTTAGATCTGCTGAAGGCAGCTATGAAGATAGGAAATAGATATAACACCCCAATACACTTTAATCTATGGCATAGATTATCCACTGGATAAGTTTTAAATGTCACACACATAAACAAAAGGAGCACAAACACATGCATGGATATCGATATATTATGTAAAATCAGCATGATCCTTTAAGAGGAAATTGTTGTGGCACAACAGAAAATATGCGTGAAAAGTTATTTCTTTGGGCTCTGGAATTACATGAATTTGGTAGAAAATAATGTTAGTAAGACTCTGAGCATGTTCCAGTTTTAGCAAAATTTGGTTAATTTTAATTACTTAAGGAAATAAACTCTGCTGTCATAAGCACTGATAAACAGTTCAAAAATCCTTATAAATTTATGACAATACATGAAATGTTTTTAAAGGACAGTAGATTAAGAATGTGCTTATGAAAACTGTATTCATAGTGCAGATTAAAAATTACTTCCGTTCTGTTACACAATAAAGATTTGTTTATACGTTTCTAATTCCAGATCCCAAGGAAATGAGTAAAAGGTTAAAGACCACATCATTCCTTTGTTGCGTTTCATTGTTATTTTTAAGAGCAAGTTTCATGTACCTAACTGGCTATGTAATGGACGTTGGCTTTAATTTCCAATTCTAGCCTCCCCAAAACCTCTTTTTGTGATATTTTAAAGCTGGCATTGTAAACATCTAAAGTATGTAGAGGGTAGATTCAAATTCATTTTTTTAAATTTTTATTTATTTTTGTATGTGTATGAATGTACTGTCTGCATGCAGGATCGTGCACCCGTGTCGTGCAATGCCGCGGAAGTCAGAAGAGGGTCTCGGATTCCCCTGGAACTGGAGTTCTCCTGGAATTGGAGTTACAGACGGTTCTTAGCCGCCATGTGGGCGCTGGGGTTCGAACCCGGGTCCTCTGCAAGAGCAGTCGGTGCTCTTAACCGCTAGGCTATCTCTCCAGTCCCTCAAATTCATTTTTTAAAAGATTAATCCTGCCTGGCAAGGTGGTACGCGCTAGTAATACTAGCACAAAGCGGCGGGTAGAGCAGGCAAGTAGTATGAGATCAGCCTGAACGCCAAACACCGTACTTATCCCCGCAAAAAACAGAAAAAAAAATCACAAATAAAGAATCGTAAATCCTGAAAGCTAACAAAACGTATCGAAAAATACAATACATTGCTCTAGGTATAAGAAGGAAATGGAACTGTGTATGACCAATAGCGAAAAGCAAGCTTCTTTGCAAAAATCTGCCTAAGCTAACAAGTTTGGCCTCTGTGGCCGCCGTTCTTGGACCAACAAGCTTTCTGGGAACACTAGCTGCGCTGAATGATGATGTATTTCCGTTCCCCCGCACGGCAGAGGACTGCGTTCTACATGAAAGTCTGTTTTAACAAACCAAATTTATTTCTGCAGAAGCCTGCCCTTAGGATTCAAGCAGGCAGGGAGACACGCCTCAATCGTGGTTCACTGGGTTTTTATTTTCATCTCAAAGGCAGTCCTATTCCTCAGAGCTCAGCCTCACTTACTTATTCCAGAGCCGCCTTAGAGGCGCGGGTGCGGACAGAGGTCTCCATTTTTCTGCCTTAAAGTGGTTTTAAAATCAAGTTCTTATGACCAGGAATAAAAAAAAAAAAAAAAACACCCCTTAAAACATGGACTGATGTTCTATGTCTGATTACTAAATTCTTAAAGAAGATAGGGGATGCAGTAAAGTGTTTTCCCAGCAGGAATAAGGTTTTGTTCGCGATTTCTATCACCTTGTAAGGTGAGGTGGTAGTACACGCAGGAGGATTACAAATTTAAGGTTATCGTCCAACATATGGCAGTTCAAAGGCCACCCTGAGATACATTTAAAAGTTAAATAGCAGATTTAGTTCCAATGTCTGCTCTTGCCTGGAAACAAGTTTAAAAGTACCACCAGTAAATACTACAATCTAAAGGATTACAATTCAATCGAAACTGCATGAAATGAAAACTTCTAAGTTATAAAACACAATCATGGCATTTCTACAAATGAAGTTATTGTCACTCTTAATATTTAAAGAAAAATTGTGCCTAGAGGTAATTGCATCTTCCACCAAATTAAAGGCAAGTTTATATAAACTATATGAAGGATGAGTCTTGAAGTATGCCAGAAACCAAAGGACAAGTACTCTACAATCTGGCTTGTATCTGGTAGTCCAAAATGATGAATTCAATAGAAACAAGTTACCAGTGCCTGGGTGTGTCTTGGGGAAACATTGGCCTAAGGATACAAATTAGGTTTGAGGAAGTTTTGAAGGAACTCCACTGTCACTACTTTTAGGATAAAGCAGGTGGCGAAATAGGATGACTGCAGGGGTTTATGTGGGGTGCTATGGCCTGTCTGTTTAATGGTGGAACTCTTCCCTGGAATAAAAATATGTTCCAAATCCTGTTCATTGGACTAGTATTATGGATGATCTGAAATTGCAAACAGCCAGCAAGTAATCCAGGGACTTAGAGTTGTGTGTCAAGGGACAAAAGCCTTGTCTCCATAGTAAGCAGTTCACCTGCCAATAGAGGCTAAATAAGCAGAGGAATGGAAAATATGTATGACAGAAAAGGGTAATTATAACTGGATTTATACATGAGATCTCTTAAAACATATTTATAAACTGGGCATATAAAGTGGGAGAAAACTTGGCTAAAGACATGATGCTGAATTTTATGAGAAGAAAACACTTCAGGTTTGTGTTTGTGTAATTTCCCAGTTCCCTGGTTTAGATGTTAGATGTCTCTGCAGGCTCCTGGTATAGCTTAGTGGTATTTTTTCTGCTCTGCAGAAGTCACTTGTTATAATCCTTGGTTTTGAAATAGGAATACCTAAGGACTCCACAGAAGGGAGAGCTTTATAAATTCACTGAAGAAGAGGGGGAGCCTCCGGACTCTTGCTCTTTCACACCTAAAGTAGTAAACGTGTACAATCAAACCTGTGAACATATTCTCAGGGTGGTCAATGATATGTTTAGCAGCCTTAGGCATTACCCCAAGAAGCTATTAGTCTCTTGCTTAGTTAGAATGGGGTAGGATTGTGAAGAGATGAAGTAGGATAGGTCAGCAGCATCATGACTGCTCTACCCTCTGGTATTCCCTCCATGACTCCCACACTACTAAGGGGAACCATTCTCTGATAATGAGTATCAATAGAATCCTGTAGGGATGTCTAGCTATCAGAGGCTCTTTGCCTTTTAATGCTATACCTTAACAACAACAAAAAAAAGAGTTTTATTTTCTTGTGAGTGGGTAGTATGGTGGACAGCTAGAAATTCACTTCTAGGGACAGCACATGATACTCTCATGCCACAGTATACATTAAACTATTCTCCAGAGATGCCAGATGTAAGCCATTTCCAACAGTGCTGACTATGATGTGGGCTAAATAGGGCAAGGGATAACTGTTATTTGAAACTATGTTGTTAACATACTGCAATAGCAAGCAAGCCAAGAAAATCAAAAGGAAAAGCCAGAGATACAGCAACAAACATGATGAAAAGTCAAATGTGGGAAAGTAATACCCTAATACATGGTAATCTATATGAAGTCCTAAGTCAGATTATCAGTATAACACTAGTATTACCACTAAATTGTTGGGACAACCTCTGCAAGGGATATCTGAGAAGAAAAGGCATACACACTGCAGCTTATAGTTCTCCTCAATGTGAGACCCTGTAGAAAGCAGAAATTGAACTCAAAACAGTTTGGCTATGGTGGATATACAGGTCAAATGCATTGTAGTATGGGGTAATCTTCACACAATTTTGGGGCCCCTAACTTTAGATAGCTACAGAGAGATCTCTGTCCTTATGAGAAGAGCATGTCTTCCTTTGTAAATGGGCCTGCTCCTGCACCCCAAAGTGGGCTGCATACATCCAATTCCAGAGAAAATTTTAGGATGTATATCCCAGAAACTGACATCTAAGCAACTGTAGTGTGCCAGCTGAGTTCTATTTCCGGGTGAGAGCAATAAGTGTTCTATAGAGGCAAGCTGTAGGGGAACAAGTGTCGCTCAGTCCAAGATGGGGGCAACTTATCCATAGATATCTTTTCACCAACCTGTCTAAACTTCAGGTGTAGCGTGCATGTAACTCAGGGCAGATACATAATCAACCCAAAACAAAAATATAAAGTTGTATAAAACCTAATGGGGACCGGGTGTGGTGGCACATTCCTGTAATCCCTGCACTCCAGAGGTAGAGGCAGGTGGATCTCTGTGAGTTCAGGGCCAGTCTGGTCTACATAGTTAGTTCCAGGACATCTGGGGCTACAGGGAGACCCTGTCTCAAAAAGACCAAAAAAATCTATCGGACTCTTTAACAATTTTTTTGTTATTTGACTGGCCAGTACTATATGACATTTGATGAGGACAACAATGTGTCTCAATGTGACAAGGTGAGGCATGCTTGAAAATCACAGAACGGTAATAGCTATTGTTCAGGAATGAGAAATCTACAAATGATAGAGATGATAGATCTCACACAGAGCCCTTAGATGGCCCTGGATCACAAATGAGAAAGCTTGATTCATACTTGGAAGATGAGGGTTGTTTAGGAGGAACTGAATATGAATTCCAGCCAAATGTGATTTAGTTCCAATTGTGTCTCAAAATTGTAAAGACTGGACACTTCCTTAGGAGAAATTAATGATGTCTAGGATTTAGCAAATATTTTATGCAAAACTATTTTTTTGTCTTTTTGAGACAGGGTCTCCCTTTAGTCCCAGCTGTCCTGGAGCTTGTTCTGTAGACCAGGCTGGCCTTGAACTCACAGGGATCTGCCTGCCTCTGCCTCCCAAGTGCTGGGTTTAAAGGCATGCACCAAAATGTCTGGCTGCAAAACTATTTCTTCCAGAGTCCCTAAACGAGGCAGCCTTCATTTGAGAGATCAGTTCATATTCTCTTCTATGAGTTTTTCTCTATATTTTTAAAACATAAAAGTCTTCTGGGACTCATAGAATATACCACTATATTTTAGTTACAATTTTGTGTATGAGTTTTCCCCTGCACATATATAAGTGCAACAATGCCCTGCATTGCCCATGGAGGCCAGATACCCTACAACTAGAATTACAGATGGTTGTTACTCACCATCTGGGTACTTGGAACTGAACCTGGATCCTCTGCAAGAGCAGCCAATGCTCTTAAATGCTGAGTCATCTTTCCAGTACCTTATACTAATAGCTTTTAGCTTAGTCCTGATATTACATTCAGAGAAAGACTGTTCAAGTAAAGTGGGAGATTGGGATCAATTCCTGATACACAAGTGACTCCAATTTGGAACAGCCACCCAGACATTCTGCAGTGAAAGTTCATTCAGTTGACTACATATCATATGTGCATGGAACATGATTGGGACATAGCACCAGTGGGAAGTGCCTGTAGCTATATGGGCAGGGATTATGAAGGCAACTCAACTGGAAGTTTGGCTTTGAATGGAATATAGAATCTGGGAGTTCACAAATATTTTGGGACATTGTATAAGAGAAAGGAAACATATAAGTGGTTTTTAACTGAAAGGCCTTTGTGGCATGAGGGGAGATGGATTACCTGCAGATACTTTGAAATTTTAAGGCAATTTTTAACAAAGAACCCAGCAGAACAGGTCACTAATGGTCATCACTGAGTAAACAAAGCAGGAACAGATCCATTGTCTTAGGCTAACCAGGTACATCTGAAGGTGCACAGCATTTTCACCAGTCCAAAGCCATGTGGAAGATTAGTAGTAAACAGAGACTATAAAAGATAGAGAATATTAATTTGAAGTCAAACTGATATCTCAAAATATTAATGTCACCACTGCCCCAAAGGCAAAGGCTTTGTATTTTTAAGTATTACTGAGTTTGTAATTAGCTTTCATTTCTTGTGAACGCCTAGAGACTCAGAAATATGCACTATGGTGCAGAAATGGCTCACAGTAGAATTCTGCAGTTCTAGTCTTTGAATAGAGAAAGCAACTCAGAGAGTGCAGATCTCCCTCCTCACTGTTTTCTCCAGCTTCTCAGGTTCCAACCTTCTGGTCTTGCAGTTGTCATGGCAACAGGGGCTCACATAACAATACTGGTAGAAAAGTCAATAGCACACAAGAGTAAGGAACTTTCAACACTTGGAGGAGTTGTAGGTCCACCATAGTGGGTAGCCCTCCTTG
The DNA here is from genome assembly GCA_009823505.1 of Rhizomys pruinosus. Lineage (NCBI taxonomy): Eukaryota > Metazoa > Chordata > Mammalia > Rodentia > Spalacidae > Rhizomys > Rhizomys pruinosus. Next base: position 2,255,338 of record VZQC01006228.1, on the reverse strand, counting down.
CCTTTTGTTGTTATTTTTGCTGAATAATGAACCTGGTGCTGCTCTTTAGCATTTTAAAGCATGCATTCTACTTTGGAGATGTATCTGCAGGGTTTCCATTGGTTCGATTTTTTGTCTGCCTCTCCTTTGGCCAATCACCAGAGATATAACCAATGTCTTTGGTAGGGGACTGAAAAGGAAAGTCAAAACGAAACAAAATACTGAGGTCTTTGAAAAATGGAGTTTTGTAAAGGTGAATGTATAACTGTTTAAAAACTCAAATATTTCACCCCTCTTTCAAAAGGTTCAACTCATTCAAATTAGCACATCACATACTGGGTAATGTTAAGGTCATAGAGTAATTAATTTCGGGCTTGTTGGGAATTATATTTTCCAGCTACAGTCTATTTGATTGTTCCATTGTAGGACAGAGGCACTTATAGAAAATATATCAATGTGTGGCCATGTTCAATAAAATTTATTGAGAAACAAAAACAATACTAAGGTGCACAGGATTGTCTCATTGCCCACTACCACACAGATTTAATAGTTATGATATTGATCATCCCAGTGCAAAGAGGCGGAACAAGACTTTTGCAGGCAAGGGAGTAATTTTTCTGTTTCCTCCAAATGCACATTTTTATTTAAAAATCATAATTATATTACACATTTTTCCACAAAAAAGGAAGAGTTAAACTCATGGGATATACCGATTATGTACTTTATATTTTGGAACAATTTTTGGAACAAATTTTTAGTTAAAACAAGCTTATTTTCTTGGTTTTCTCTTCTCTTAAAATTCCTATTATAAACAGTTCTTTCTAAAATTCAGTCTGTATCTTCCACGGTGTTCATTGTTTAAATTCTCAAGACAAGGACACAAAAGTAGTGGCTTTGGGAACCATTTATTTTCTGGGACCCTGACCTCTCAAGCTAACCACAAAAGAGTAGAGAATGGCACCTTGGTCTCAAATACATCATAATTCCATATAAATATTGCATATCCATGGCCCACACTCATATATTTAAAAACAGGAAACAAAGTTATGGAAAAATATTTCAACTGAATAAATGTAATTGTCTTTGGTAAATGGAAGGAATAATTTTTCGCTTCATTAAATAAAGACAAGATATGTAAATTTATTGGCCATAGGAAATGCTAGGTAAATATTCTTGAGTAAAACAAATTTAAAATATAATAATAAAAAAGAGAGCTCCTTAAGCCAGGCATGGGTGCATACATCTGTAATCTCAGTAATCAGGAGCTGGAGCCAGGAATGTCAACTGTGAGTTCAGAGAGGCCTGAGTATACAATGAGTCTTGATTCTGCTTCTGGAAATATCTTCTTTGCTATAGTGCTTGAAACTGAAGTTCCCAGCAAAACAAAGTCATGCCCATGTTAGAGACAGCCAAAGCAGATTAGCCCTAGATAACTGGAATGTTGTAACTACAAAGCCTTTTGTCTTTATTTATATTTAGGAGCCATCCATTTCCCACTTACACTTCTGTGCTAAAATCTTTATGAGTGTCATAAATAACCTTGTGATGACTACCTTTCAGTAACCCAACCGAAATATTCCTTGCTTTGCTAAAACTTGCCTAACCAATGTTTCTAGCAATTAATTTGAAAAATTCCTTAATACATGACTTTCCCTTATTATATAGCTATAAAATCTTCATGAAACTGTTTAATTGTTTCCCCACTATGACATATTCGGAGAACTTGGTCATTAATATTTGGCTCAAGAATAAACTCTTCCTTTTGATGTGAAAACTATGATTTCTATCAATTGGTCTTCAGCTTTTATGATGGTGATGGTCCTGATCATGGTATAAAAATTACTGAATCATTTTTGCAAGACAGAAAGGAAGACATCAAATATTACCTACCAATTTTATAAGAATATGCAAGAAACTGGATACAATGAAGCCTTACTATTGGTAGTATATTACAGATTCCAATGACCAGAATCAATAGTAGAATGGAGTACCCATTATAATTATATTTCCATTTTATTTTTATTATATCTGACATATATTTCTTTGAGAAAGTTAGGATAGTCAACATTTCTAAAATGTATAAATTATTACAGAAATATTATATTAGGTTCTAATAACCTTTATTTTTTATTTATCTTTTTATGCATATGAATGTACTGTCTGCATGTAGGTCTGTGTACCCGTGTTGTGCAATGTCGCGGAGGTCAGAAGAGGGTCAGATTCCCCTGGAACTGGAGTTATCCTGGAATTGGAGTTACAGACGGTTCTCAGCCACCACGTGGTTGCTGGGGATCGAACCTGGGTCCTCTGCAAGAGCAGTCAACGCTCTTAACTGCTAGGCCATCCCTCCGGCCTGGTTCTAATAATCTTTATATAAAATATCGATGTCTTCAAGAGTGGGTTTCATCTCTTTATCTTATTCTGTTCTTTAATATTTTTGTAAATCCCCAAGCGAAGCTAAAATCAGAGACTGTTTCAACAAGAGAAAAATGTTTATGCTTCCCCTCAATGTCAGAATTTGCAAATCACACTTTCCTGGAACATTCCTAGCCCTCTTACATTATGGATGGCCTAAATTACTTTTCTTCTTTAACCACAGTTTTAGGGAGCTGCCATAAATACCAAATTGTCCAGAGGAACTTCAATTACTTAGTAAATGGAATTTGCCTTTTTGGTCAAACAAAATATCCTGACTTCCTAATTAGGGAATATTTACCTTAAAAATTATGACAATGGCAAATGTCATTTGGGGCAGGTACAATCATATAAATAATTTCAAGTGAATGATAAATTTAAAAACCAGGCCCAAGGTGATAGAGTATAGTATGTTATTACTAAATGTTGTAAATCTTTTTAAATAAAAAAATTATTTACTAATGGAGTGTTGGGTATTTGGGGATATTTGACTTGAAATCCTCTGTCAGTCCTCTTGTCTTTTTTGGAAAAGTAAGGAAAAATATAGACTATAGAAAAGATAAAGTCAACAAATGATTAAAGAATCAGGTATGAAATTCAAGTTCAGTATCACTCAAAAATATTTAAATATGAATCTACCATGTATGAATTTAATAAAACTGAAAAACAACATTGAAAAAGTAGTGAAGCTAGTTTCCAGATAATGCTTGCATAACTATAATATGGGATAGAGTGCTGTAGAAACAACATACTATATAGTTTTCTGTGACAAAAGTAGTGCAACAAATTTGAAAGTTCATACAAAGTAAATCAAGAGGGACCAAATAATCATAAAAGCGGAAAAGTAAGTGTGGTAATGTCATTGTCATAAAAGTGATCTAAGTGACATTCCCATCTATAGCTTTAAGGTTGAACTAATGTGACTAGATCCCAGAAAAAGGAAATCAAGCGAGAGAGACCTACTGGTCTCTTCCGCAGTCTCTTGTGTGTTGCCTTCCACATCAGCAGAGCCAGGAAATCATGTATTTTTATAGGCTCTCTAAAAGCTCTTGGCAGATGAAGAAACATTGATCTGAACAATCTAGCTGGATATTGCAGACACCTCATCCCAGCCTAGAGGGGATCTACTACACCTAAAACTGTCACACTGTAAAATATTTTTAAATCTGAAGCCATCAAAATTTTAGACTCTTCTGTTCACATCATGAACAATAGTTTGACTGAAGAGAAATAGGATGTGCACTGAGGATAGCTATGCCCACACACATTTGGTTAATGATAAACATCACATTCCCTGTCAATTGTATTAATTTTACTGTCAGATATGAATTGTTTTTTTGTCCAGATGGTATATCTGTATTTGTAAGTGAAATAATTCAGCTTAATTAGATTTATGAAAGTGTTCAACATCTGCCTTAAGCTTAGGACCTAGCAAGACAGGAAGACCTGGGTCATTCTTCCTGATTGTTTCCAGGGTTGCAGTTCCCCTTTAGAAATCATGCATGGACTTTTAGTTTTGAAATAAATGTTTTTTTTAATTTACTTTTTTATTGTTATTAACAATAAAAAACTTTTTCAATAAATCATACATCATTTTTCAATCGAATTTAGAGTCACTTCTCTTTCCATGCCCCCCACCCCACCTGAGTCCCTGTACCCTACCATACATATCTTGCATCTTTCAAAATAAATATTTTTTAAAAATCTTGCTGAAATGCACACAATAATATTTTGTTCCTGAACCCACATATTTTTTGCAAAACTTTTAAAAATTAATTTTGCACCTTTGTCAAATATGAGGTGGCTGAAATTGTATGAGCTCAAATTTGGATCTTTAATTTTGTTCCACTGGTCAATAGGTATGTTTTTGTGCCAGTACCAGGCTGTCTTTATGACTATGGCCCTGTAATATAGTTTGTAGTCTGGTAGAGCAATCCCCCTTGTATTGCATTTTTCACTCAGGGTTGCTTTAGCTATTTGGGGTCTTTTGTTTTTCCAAATGAATTTAAGGATTTTTTCCAAGTCTGTGAAGAAGCTCATGGGGATTTTTATTGGGATTGAGTTCAATCTGTATATCAATTTGGGTAAGATGGACATTTTTACTATATTAATTTTTCCAATCCATGACCATGGGAATTCTTTCCATCTTTTGATTTCATTTTCAATCTCCTTCAGGGATTAAAAAATTTTGTTGTAGAGATCATTGGTATCTTTGGTTAGGTTTGTTCCAAGGTATTTTCAATGGAGGAAGGATAGCATCTTCAGCAAATGGTGCTGGCAAAACTGGATCACCATTTGTAGAAGAACAAAATTAAACCCCTACCTCTCACCCTGTACAAAAATCAACTCCAAATGGATCAAAGGCCTCAATTTTAAACCCAAAACCCTGAAGGTGTTAGATGAAAAAATTGGCAGCAACTTACAAGACATAGATAGGTGTAGGAAGGGACTTTCTAAATCAGACAGCAGCTGCACAGGAAATAAGGTCAACAATTGACAAGTGGGACCTTATTAAACACAAAAAGGTTTTGTACAGCAAAAGAAACAATCAAGGAAGTGAAGAGAAAACCCACAGAGTGGGAGGAAACCTTCACTGCTGATTCATCTGACAGTTCATTAACTTCCAGAATATACAAACTACTCGAAAACAAAGGAATAAGAAAACAAATGACTCAATCAAAAGATGGAGTAAAGAGCTGAGCAGAGAATTCACAATCGAGGAAATAGAGATGACTGAGAAACATCTTTTTTTTTTCATTGTTAAATTCATTTTTATTTCCATTAAACATACAAGTTAAAATTTTGAAATTTTCATCTTAAAAAGTGTTCAACATCACTAATAATTAAGGAACTACAAATTAAAACTTGATCACCATTTGTAGAAGAACAAAATTAAACCCCTACCTCTCACCCTGTATAAAAATCAACTCCAAATGGATCAAAGATCTCAACGTAAAACCCAAACCCTTGAAGGTGATAGAAGAAAAAGCTGGTAACAACCTACAAGACACAGGTGTACGAAAGCAGCTGCTGTCTGATTTAGAAAGTCTTTTCTCTTTATCTGAAAGCAACTATGTTGTTACAATGTAAATCACTTAACAGGCTCTAGAATAGATCTACCACTTACTTTCAGACTCTGTAATTACTGTATATGTGTAGAAAATATGTATTAATATTTTAGAGTAATATAAAATTAAAGGAGGAAAATGTGAATTCCTAAACATAAAAAAAGACAGAGTGAAAGATGCAGGACATTTATGGCAGAATGCATGATATGGGGTGGGGTGGGGGGAAGGGAAAAAGGAATATGTCTAAACTGAACTGAAAAATGATGTCTGAAATACATAAAACATTAATAAAAACATTATAAAAATAGTTTCATTATTGATATTACCAATAACCCTCCTTTTAGCAATTATGCATGAACTTTTAGTTTTGAAAAAAATGTTTTTAAAAATCTTGCTTAAATGCATAAAATAATATGCTGTTCCTGAATCCACATCTTTATTTCAAAACTTAAAAAAAATTAATTTTGCCATTGATATTACCAACACTTTTATACATCCCTAATCTGTAGCCACATTTTTGTTGGCTGCTAGGAGGCACTGTGAGTATAGTGGTCACAGATTCAAAATATGTTGTGACATTTAGCTTTAAAATCCAAGCTTAAGGAAAGGACCCTGAGTTGGAGTTCAATTTATGCCCTGACTCATTATCTTTCACAGTGGATCAAATACAGGCTTTACTTAGATGATACTAACATATTCTGTGGTTGTTTCACTTGGGTCTTAGGCTTTCTCTCAGTTCATCTATATCATACTTTTGCTTGTCTTGCATAAAGTCTTTTCCTAAATACCATACCTGTTTTTTTTGTCTAATTGAGAAGACAGTATAATTCTATTTTGTCAACCATGATCTTGTGTGTAAAATAACTCATGAATACATCCAAACAACTCCCCCTAAAAAAACCAATCAAATACTCTGATATTTGGATAAGGACAGATGTTTAGATAAAATAAATAATATAACATCCAGGAATAGAACAGATTTCAATATTAAGTGCCAGGGAGCCAGTGTAGGGAAAGACAGCCAAATCCTGTACTAGTCAGCTTCTGAAAGATATTGAAATATGAGCAACAGTTCACAGAAGACATAACTGACAAAACATGCAGAATGAAAAGATAAGTTTGAGGGTGTCCCTTGTTGCACATGCCTCTACTTCCATTACTTGGGAGGTGGTGGAGTCAGATCTATATAAGTACAAGACCAGCCTGTTCTATATAGTAAATTCCTCAACATCCAGGGCTACATAGTGAATCATAATGAAAACTTGTCTCAAAAAATTCTATCCTGAGTGTAGGCAATTTTTGACCCAGAGTATGCAGTGTATATTGCTCTCCTCAAAGAAGCACACTGGGGAAAAAAAAGAAGCACATTGGGCTGGATATTATTTGCCCAAACTTAGGCCTTTTCCACAGTCAGTTTGATCAATGGAAAGCAAGAGACATAATACCTTCCTGTAGCCTGCTAGAAATGTAGAACTGGCTGGCAAGGATGACAGGACGGAGAGTAACCCTTATTCAAACCTTGGCCATGGGTATGGCGGGAATACAGCTTACTACACATAGAACATCAAGGGGTGGGGAGCTGCACAGAAGGTCTATGGTAGCAAGGCCACTCTAGTATGAAGACACAAGATGGCTCATAGACAATGGCTGTGGATTCTGGAACACTATATAGAGTCCCCCATGCATATCAGTATACACTGATGAAACAACTGTTCTCATTTTAAAAATATAACATTTTAAAAATTTTTGAGAATTTCATACATGCTTATATATTGATATATCCACACCCTATTATTTAACATAACTCTTTCCAGGTCAACATCCTATTCCCTGTCATCTCCTGCCAATTTCTTGTGCTGTATTTTTAGTTAAAAATTTATAGCCCACTGATTCCAGTTTGTGCTGCCCATATAATTATGGGTGCAGAGCTATCAACTGGAGCATGGTTAAATTACTAGTGGTCATGTCCTTCAACAAGATGGACTTGTCTTTCCCCAGAACAGATCCACTGTCAATGGCAACCCTTCTAGGAAGGGTAATTGTGAGATACCTTTTGATGTCCAGAAGACATTGTTTGGCTATTCTCCTTTCTGAACTTTGTCTCTTATAATTTTTCTTCACTCTGTTTGGTGACGATTCCCAAGGCTTATTGGAAGGAGTGTGATAAGATATCCAGTTTGTTGATGGGTCCCCCAAGTGAACTTATTCTCTGTACTTTCACCAGTTATGAGTTCCTGCATTAACCACTGTTCCTGCATTAACCACTGTACCCATTGTACAATAGGTACTTTTTTCCAGTATGTCTTTTTTAGTCCCCTTATCCTCCTAAGACCAATTGGTCCCTGTCTGGTGAGGTTTCTTCTGCCTATTGAGCTTACCTCTGCATAATGAGGTTTCCTCTGCCTAGTAAGGGTCCTGATGGCTAGTAGGGATTCAGACCTTAGAACGAAACCTGATGGTATTACAGAACAAAGAGAGAATACTGAAAGCTGCCAAAGACAAACAAGTCACATACAAAGGAAAGTGCATCAGAATTATAGCTGACTTTCTATTGCAAACTGTGAAAGCCAGAAGAGACTATATTAAAGTATCCTCAGTTCTAAATGACCATACATGCCAACTCAGAACACTTTGCCCAGCAAAAATGTCTATTAAAATTGAAGGGGAAAGGAAAAAATAATTCCATGAAGAGAACTGGATGAAAGAATTTATGTCCAGGTAACCAGCCCTTCAGAGAATACTTGAAGGAATTAATCCAAAGAGCTGAAGGAAGGAATACCTGTACCCAATAAAAATGCCTGCAACAATAAAAAAGACTAAAACTAAACAAAAAGATGACTATAGAAATAGAAAGTTAGATCAAGAATGCAAACAGACAGAAAATAATGAGAACTAATACAGAGAATTAATATTAAAAATTCAAAATACAAAAATTAAGAAAACAAGTGACCCAATTAAATGATGGACAAAGGATCTGAACAGAGAGTTCTCAGAAAGAATAAAGATGGCTAAGAAACATCTTAAAAAGTATTCTAGGCCGGGCGTGGTGGCGCACGCCTTTAATCCTAGCACTTGGGAGGCAGAAGCAGGCGGATCTTTGTGAGTTCAAGGCCAGCCTGGTCTACAGAGTGAGTTCCAGGACAGCTGGGGCTACAGGGAGACCCTGTCTCAAAAAGACCAAAAAAAAAAAAAAGTATTCTAATGCTATGTATATTATAAAGTTCAACTTAAAAAAAGTATTCAACATCTTTAGTAATTATGGAATTGCAAATTATAACCAGTTTATCCTAGTCAGACTGGTTAATTTCAAAAGAAAAATGATATCAAATTCTGCAGAGAATGTGGAGAAAGGGGAACACTCACTCACTGTTGAAGGGACTGCAAGCTTGTGCAACCCCTATGGAAAGCTGTGTAGTGAACTCTTTAGAAAGTAAAAATGAACCTACCATTTTCCCCGGTTATACTACTCCTTGGAATATACCAAAAGAATTAATTCTATTGCAGAGATACTTGAAAACTTGGATATGTTTATTGCTTCTCTTTTCATAATAGCTAAGAGATGGAATCAACTTAAATGTCCCTCGGCTGACAAGTGGATAATGTAACTGTGATACATTTGCAAAACGGAGTTCTACTCAGTGGTAAGTAAAGAAAGATGAAATCATGAAATTTGGAGGTAAATGGATGGAACTACAAAATTTTATGCTAAATGAAATAGTACAGACTCAGAAAAATAAATGACATATGTTCTCCCTCACTTTTGTATCCTAGCACCAAATCCTTATATGTATGTATCACAATGTTGTAACTGCAAGAACAAGGAAAATGGAAAGGAAGCAGAGAGATAAAGGGAAAGAAGGAGCATGAGAGATAACAACAGTAGGAGACAGCAGTTACTAAGGGAGAAATGGATAAAATGAGAGGATTCAAATGGGAGGAAGAAGGGAGGGTTATTCAAAAAATTGGGTCACAAAGGGAAGGAGGCAGCTAGCATTAACAAGGGAGAAATGAGGAAATGGGAACACTTCAATTGGGGAAGTAATGTAGGAAGGGTTATACAGAGAGAGGGAGAAAGAGAGAGGAGAGATAAATAATGCCTAGCTAGTACAAAAAAATCAGAGAGAATCATATTAGTTTAGCAACCAAATGACAATTTACACATACTATAGCTCTCCATGAGTCCTTGTGTATAGCTGAAGACTTTACAATTGGAAACAGTGTCAGAGAGGAGAAACCTTCCTTGGTCAGAGTAGTCTGAGAGACTCCCAAACTTTCATAGGCTATTGCCACAGGCCTTAATTGCCTCCCAGAACTTGAAGATAAGACTGTACTGGTGAACACAGGACATACTTTGGATACTGGATTTGGAGTGATGTAGCTGGAACTGACCTGGAAGCCTCTGCCCCTGTAGGCTAGCTCTCATATCTTTGGAGAGCACTTTTCAAGCTGCTAAGAGAGAACATCAATCAATATTCCAACACCAGCTTCAAGTCCAAATTACCACATCAATGACTGGCACCACATATGGCATTGATGAATTAGTGTAACTCTTACCTTGGGAACAATCAAAGCCTACCTAATTTGACTAAAAGTCCAGTCAATGGTGGAAACTCTTGTGTGGTACTGTAAACATAGCCAAATACATATGGGCTGTAAACACAGCCAAATGCATATGGCCGGATAGATCATACATCTTAGAGGAATCCCCAAGGATGTCACATGCCCTGGCTAATGTAAATTCTCATTAAGTGCAAAATATGTATCCTTATATTTACCTCAAGTATCCTGGCCTCTACTCATCAAAGAAGCTTGTTTTGTATCAGATGGAGATTATTACAGAGTAGCACAACTAGTCAAAACCAGACATTGTCTGTGAATTACCCAAGCCTATACTGCACATTTACAATGAAACCTCTATAGTTAAGGCTTACCTAACATAGAACAAGGGGTAAAGAGGGCACTAATGAGTTTCTTAACTCTCATGAAGCTCTGTCATGCAACAGGGGGCCAGGAACACAAAAGGTCACAAATGGCTAATGTATGTATATTAAGAGTCTTCATGATTATGGGTCCTTGGACAGGAATCCCATATTGAGCTTCTCTTACCTAGGGCTCATGGACCATAGCAGAAATGGGGGCAGACATACTGTAAGAGCCAGGAAGGAGGTGCATGACCATATGTAAATAGATTCCTACAAGCTCCTGAGACACTGATCATATGAATGCACAGCAACGGTGTCAGCATGAACAAGACCCATGCAAACTAATGCTGACAAAAACCTAGCATGGAACTGGAGAAATGTGCAGCAGACCCCAATCTTAGCTAAAGAAATATTGGAAGCTGATTACTGCTGAGTGAAGAAGAGCTGATAGTCTTAAAGTGAATGACTCTAGATAGGCTGACTAGATCTTAGTGGATAAACTTGCATGGAGAAACATTGAGGACACTCTCTTGACACAATATTACTTTTTAAAAATTTTATTTATTTCTTATGTGTTTTAATGTACTGTCTGCATGTAGATTTGTGCACCCTTGTCGTGCAATGCCTCAGAGGTCAGAAGAGGGTGTTGGATTCCCCTGGAACTGGAGTTAAAGACAGCTCTCAGCTGCCATGTGGGTGCTGGGGATCGAGCTCAGGTCCTCTGCAAGAGCAGTGGGGGCTCTTAACCACTAGGCCATCTCTCCAGCCCTGAAACAATATTCTTAGGTCAAATGAGAGAGTATATGATGTCCAGTGGAGAGTCTTGTGGGAGGGTGCCAGTTGGGAAGGGGACATAACAGTGATTAAAATTGATGTTCTGCGTGATGTACCCAGAAATTCAATAAAAATAAGAAAAATAAAATAGAACCAACAAAATATGATGAATATGTTTTTAATGAAATGTACAAAATTAAATATAATATACATTGAAAAATGCTAAAACTATAATTAATATTGTAAAAATCAGCATCCTATGAATAGCAACCTGTCAATTTAATGCAATCCTAAACAAAATCCACAATACATTATTCACAGAGCTAGGAAGAACCACCTTAAAATTCATATCGATTCACAGAAAAACCTCAGATACCCTAAGCAAATTTGAGCAAAAAGAGCAATACTAAGAGGATTACCATTCCAAATCTTAAACTATATTACCAAGTGATAGTAATACAAAGAACATGGTATGGGCAGCAAAGAAGACATGTAGATAAATGGAACACAGTAGAAGACACAAATATGAGTGCTTACCATTTCAGCCACCCAATATTTGACAAAGGTGGCAAGAATGGAAAATTGAGGAAAGGCAGCATCTTCAACAAATGGTGCTGGACAAGTATCTCCACTGGTATAAGAATAAAATTGCACCCCTATATTTCATCTTGCACAAACATTCACACCAAATGGAGAATGGACCTTACTATGAAGGCCAAAATTCTGAAACTGCTAGAAGAAAACATAGGCAGTATCCTATAAGACCTAGGTATAAGAAAGGATTTTCTAGATCAGATCTTATTAGTTCAGGGCTTAACGTAAAAAGTCAATGGGTGGTTCCTCATTAAACAAAGTGCTTCTGTATAGCAAATGAAACAATTAAGGAGTCAAAGAGGATTCCCAATGAATTGGAAAAAAAACTTCATTTGCTACACATCCAGCAGATAATTAATACCCAGAATATACAAAAATAAAAAAAAATCAAATAAGTACCTGACAAAAATTGTTAAAAAACATCTTTAAAATTTCTCAAAATCCTAGAAGACATCATGTTCAGTGAAGTAACACAGTCCTAGAAAAACAAACGACAAATGGTATCTCTCATATGTGGATGCTAGTACCAATAACCCAGTTATAAATATTTCTTGTGGAGAGGGATGCATATTAAAAGAACAACAGAAAGATTGCATCAGAAAACTGACTGAAATGGTGACTCAGAAAGGGTGGGAGGGGCGGGAGAGGGACACGGGTGTATATTCGATTGGTGCATATTTAATTGACGTGAGTTCAACAAGTATCCAGTTTTGCCCAGACTCTGTCTACAGGATACATGGTGTTTTAGGACTTAGTACAAATACACATGTGTATATTAATCAGCATTGGTTTAAAGGCTGATAAAAACGGTAATGCATCTGAGTTAATTGGTGATATAAATTGCTGTTGTCCACATTAGCTTTAATTAAAAACTGTATAACAATTACTTTGGGATTGGTATAAACAAATGTTCTCTATAATTTTGCTGTCATATAGTATGATCTGGTAACAATCTCTTTCACCTATAGGATGATTTAACTCAAAAATAAACTTTGTTTCCCAAGTTAATCACATACAGTAACCCAAAACAGCATGGGTGAACTTGATGAAATCTGTGCCTTGATTCCACCCTATAGGTATGTATAAAACAACTGCTTTTTTGAGACTCATGGGTCAAAAATAAAAACCTTAAATAAAAAAGGGGGATATAGATAGATATGAAAACTTTTTGTCAAAAAACCTTGCAACCCAAATCTTAAAACTAACTATGGGAAAGGATTTGTATGTTCCAACAGGCCAGAGTATCACCAACTTAATGGCTGAGAAAGAAAATGCAGCTTTGCAGTGAGTAGGATGTACCAGAAAGTGCCAGCAGAAGGATTGACTCCTCTGGGCATTGAAGGGAAGAAATGCCTCAGATTGCTGCAGACATCAGGCCCCTCTGTGGATCCTACTAGTAACAACTATTTTTAATGATTCCTAACGAAGCTTACCTTCTAGGTGCCGCAAAGGTTTTAATACAAGAGACTTTCTTAACTCCCCCCCATAGAATAAGGAGAAATAAGATGATGATGAGGTCGTTCTCCAGCTGTAGATTGGAGCCAGCTGTTATAGAGGTATTCTCTTGTAAAATCAGTAAAACTGCCTTCTTTAATTGACTAATGGACATAGAAACTGTGAAAAGGATTATTCTCTATTCAGAACCAAATATAATGCTAAAGTCTCCTTAAGCTATGCACTTAAACAAAATATATTAATACAGGAGCTCTGACATCAACAATGGATTATTCTACCAAGGAGATGTTGGCCAGGGGATCCAAGCCCCCACAAATGGTAAAGGCTCCTTGCCTCCAAACTGGGATATCTGCAGGAAGAGAGGCGATAAGGCCCTGCTGTTGAAGACCTGATATAAACATGGGAAAGATGTATGGAGACCGCACTTGCAAGTATACAGATGGTCTCTGGGATGCCAGAGAGTGTTACCAAAGACCACTAAACCAATAAAGCAAATATAGGTCTCCTTGAGTCAAGCAAGACTCCTCCGTCAGCACCAGCTACACCTCATCTGCCTGGAAATACTGTGCAGCAGTGGCAGCCATATGTCTGTATATCCCAAATCTAATTGGCTATTAGCTCTCTCCTTGGAGGAATAACCCACGGCTGATGCCACAAGCTTACATCCTCTAATGGTTAGGAGATGTTATAAACCACACGAAGACCCTGTCATACTTAACAGAAGAAAATGTAATTCATGGATTAACATACCATCCAAACATCTGTGTCTATACCAAAGTAACCTACCATAACAATTAGTACTGTTTAAATACCTATATATCTAATTGCGTGTGCTTCATTAGTAGGATCGAAAGGCTATATATTATACTGTTTAAATACCTATATATCTAATTGCATGTGCTTCATTAGTAGGATCGAAAGGTTATGCCTGGACAAGCTGGCAGCCCATGAAAGAAAACAGCCAGAATTGACTAGAGACCAAGACAACAGCTCCAGAGAAAGTAGACTGTTTTGCTTCTCATCCACCTGTGCCCCTTTTCTAAGCCTATGGAACAATCTGCGGAAGAGGGGGCGTGGTAGAATGTAAGGGCTATGATTGGGGTGAATGCTGAAACTACAACAATATAGACTGGACACTCATTTGATCAACTTGATTGAACATATCAGCCCCCCCCCCCGCTGGATGGTGGGACCCATGAGCTGTGTGGGTTTGGGCACAACTGCTCACAAATTGGTTTTACATGAAGGATGCTTGTACTCACAGATTATCACCTATTGTTAAAAAAAATGAAAAAAAAAACACACAAAAAAAACAGAGAAAGATGCAGAAAAGTTATGGCAGAATGCATGATCTGGGATGGGTAGGGGTGGGGTGGGGGGAAGGGAAGGGGATATATGCCTGAACTGAATTGGAAAATGATGTATGAAATACACAAAACATCAATAAAAAAGTTTCTCAAAATCCTTAGTAATTAAAGAAATGCAAATCAAAACCACTTAAGATTTCATCTTATCCCAGTCAAACTAGCTAAGATCAAGAGAACAAAAGACACCATTTGCTACCAAGTACATGGAGAAATGGAAATGAGCACTCATTCACTGCTGGTGTGGATGCAAACTGATAAAACTTTTATGGAAAGTCGTTTTGGAGAATTTTAAAGACAAAGTTAAAAATGTATGTACCACATGATCACCTTATATCACACACTGACATAGATCCCAGAGGACTCATCCTACTATAGACACACCTGTATAGCCATGTTTGTTGCTGCTCTTTTCACAGTAGGTAAGAAATGGAAACAACCTAAATGTTTGTTTCATCAACTGATGAATGGATATTGAAAAGGTGGTAGTATTTTTACACAGTGCAGTTCTACCCAGCATTAAGAAAGGTAAAATCATGAAATTTGCAGATGAAGTTATTAATATAGAAACGGATATACAGTGACATACCACAGCCTCAGAAGAGCAAAGAGCAAACAATATATGTTCTCCTTCATTTGTGGATCATAACACCGGTCTATTAATTGTGAATATATATCCTTATTTAACAGCAGGAGTTAGGAAAATGGAAAGGAACCATAGTGGTAAAGGGAAAGAAGGAGCCTGATACAGGTAGATAGTAGGAAGCAGATGTTACAAAGTGGAAAATAGTGAAATGGGGAAATTCATCTGGAAGTGCAGAGGGAAGGACATCTAAGGTACCATGTGGATAAAGAGGAGGCAGAAAATCAACAGAGGGAAGAATAATAGAAGATAACTGGTAGGGAGGAGTGTTTTTAAACATGGAGAGAGAGAAAGAGAGTGAGAGAGAGTGAGAGAGAATAAAGCTTAGGTGTTTTATTTATTATTATTATTATTATTATTATTATTGTTATGTGTGGTGTATGAATGTACTGTCTGCATGTAGGTCTGTGCATGCATGTCATGCAATGCTGTAGTGGTCAGAAGAGGGCGTCAGATTCCTCTGGAACTGGAGTTAAAGACGGTTCTCGGTTGTCATGTGGGTGCTGGGGATCGAACCTGGGTCCTCTGCAAGGTCAGTCAGC
The DNA here is from genome assembly GCA_009823505.1 of Rhizomys pruinosus. Lineage (NCBI taxonomy): Eukaryota > Metazoa > Chordata > Mammalia > Rodentia > Spalacidae > Rhizomys > Rhizomys pruinosus. The sequence goes on along the minus strand of VZQC01006228.1, from coordinate 2,239,582 downwards.
ATTCTTAACCAATAGGCCATCTCTCCAGCCCCTTAGGTGTTTTGTTTTTAACTCAACACTCCCTGAAAATTTCAAATAGAATACCTTAAAATGCATATACCTGAAGGTTATATAATGAGAAGCACAGTGCCAGTCAGGAGAAACCTGCCTTCAAGTTGTTAGTCACAGTATTCCATGGGACTCCTGAAATAACACAGACTACTGACACAGCCATGATTACCTCCTAGAACTTGAAGCCAAACCCTATGTCTGAAGACAGGACATACTACGGACAAAGTACATGGAGCAATGGAGCTGGAACTCACTTGGAAGCATTCTCCCTGAAGACTAGTTCCCATAGTTCTAGAGGATACTAACCAAGCTTATAATGGAGAAAAATCAAGAAATGATCCAATCCAGGTATAACGATTACTGACAATAAGGCCTAGTACAGCAAACTACCTCTTTTGGTGTATTAATGGTACTTTTACCTATAAGAATTCAACAGTTATCTAATTGGACTTAAAGCCCGCTAAATTACAAAGGTACCTCAATGGTGGCACTGTAAATATAGCCAAAGACACAAAGGTGGAGAGGTCATAGATTATAGAGAATATGCTACCTCTTTCATATCTCTGGACAAGTGAAATTTCTTACTGTATGTTAAACATGAATAATTATATTTAGAGACAAGTATACCATATAACACTCATCAAAGAGCCATCTTTTGTAACGTGTGAAGGTTATTACAGGGTTTTACATCTCTTTCCACACAGAGAATATATATATAGATATCATATACTATACATCTTATATTATATATATATGTGGTATGCGCAACCATAAGTGATATATGTACTGTGGAACCTCTACACTTAAATGTCACAGAACATAGCTGAACAGGGGGTAGAGAGAATACTGATACATACCTCAATACTCCCTAGTGAAGGTCCTTCATACAATGGAGTGCTACACACAGAATGGCGCAACTGCCCAAGTTTCAGAGAATGAGATACTGCAAAGGGTGTGTCCCTGAATAGGACTCTTATATTAAACAACATCTACCCATGGCTCAAGGACCATTGTAAAAGAGAGGGTGGAAAGATCCTAAGTGCCAAGACACAAACTAATGAATGTATGGATATTGAGGGGTCTGCATGAGTCTCTGATGCCTGGCCAAGGCAGCATCTTTCCTGATCCATCTTTTGGGAGAGGAGATTTGTAGCTGAAATTCCTGCAGGAAAATGCTGAAAATACGTGCATAGCCAGGACCTCCACCATTTGGAGCTATGCTCAATGTGCCTCTACCAAGATGTACCTGTATTAATTAGCACCTTTGAAGAAGTGAGCACATTTAGGAACTCTCAGCATGCTCCTGATGAGGGGCATTACTACCTTGCATTTTGGAGATACATTTTAAAGTATTGATTCCAAATGGCAGTGTCAAATGAAGAATAAAATACAATGATGAAAACAAAAGCACACCCTGTTGTCTTGTTATTGAAAAGATGGCTAAAAGCAAAACCTGAATGCCATTTACATATCTTATAAAGCAGCAACCTCCGGAAGGGACCAGGGCAAGGAAAACAGACAGTCAATTCAAAGAAAAATAAGAAGTAAGTAGAACTAGACAAATGGCTTACTGGTTAAGAGCACTTGATGCCCTTCTGAGGGACTTGACCTTGGTTTTCAGTACCCAGGTCTGGGGGGTGGGGCTTACAACTATGTGTACTTTGAACTCCAGGAAATTCTACATTCTGTCAGGCCTACAGGAGCTCTCACTCTTTACTCACATACAAAACAGAAACGAAAAATATAGGACTCTGATGCTTGAACAGATATTCAAACTATATCACCTTGAAAGATCATGGAAAGCTTTAAATTTGTCATTCCAATTAAGCTACACCTCTGTATGTGAAAACAACTGCTGTCACTGTGTGCCCTTCACACATTGGCCATTCTGCTGACTCATCCACTCCACTCAAAGACACCTGCACACATAGACACAAACACACTAACACCCCCACATATAATCCGATTCATGAGATTCACTGCCATTTCCTCTTTTAATGATTGTCATTTTTTAATATTTGTGATATTCACACAGCATAAATATGGACAGCTTCAGAAGCTTACATGTAATCCTTGCACAGAAACCATGCTAATCTTGTTGTTTCATTTCAGTTTTAGAATTGGTGCTGCCAAAGCCCTTGATGGCTGCCTTTTTTTTGAAGTAAAAAGTGGGTGAGCAACATCATTTTTTCTTTTTCTTTTCTTATATTTAGGAGTTCACATTTTCCCTTAAATTTTATATTACCGTAATATATGAATACATATCCTGCAGACCTATACCACAATTACAAAGTCTGAAAATAAGTGGTCAGTTAATTCTAGAGCCCATTAAGTAATTCACATTATAACAGCATAGTTGCCTACAGCCCTTATGCCCTTATCCTTGTTCTCCACTATCAACAAAAAGCACCAGAACTCAGACTGTTCTGCTTCTTCTAGTCAAGGAACTTACAGACCTTAATCATCAGTGTTTTTCTGAATTGCCTCACAGAACCAACTTCTATTGTCATCCCCAAATAATCTCATGATCTGCATATTAATTACATCAATGGCCTGCTGCTGCCCCATCCCCAGTGTTAGGCAGACACCTACTGAACACACCCTTAGGACTATCACCCCCCTGCCTGCAACATCTCCTAAACAATAAAAATTGTGCATTTTTGCAGTCACTGCCTTTATGTGCCAGATACTATCAATAAAAAAAAAAAAAAACTGCCCCTCAGCATTGAAATACCAATATGCACCCTGAAAACAACAGCGCTGTCATTATTGAATAAATTCAGGGACAAAATGAATGTGGCATAGCACACCCAGGACATCAAAGGGGATTCACAACTGCAACTAGGCCCTCTATAGCTTTCTGTATGATTCCTCACAGCCAGAGACCATAGGAATGGAATCCTCAGGTTATAACAATTTTTTTCAACCAGTAGACATTTTAATTCTTAATGAGCAAAAATAATATCCACATATGAAATTCCTCCCCATGGAAGGCTGACCTTGGTTGCTCCATTTTCCTGCTGGCTGTTTCCTCAGTGGCAGCAACAGTCATCTCCAGCTGCCTCTCCTCTGAGCAGGACTTGCTTGCTGCAGAGATTCAGCACATTCCCCACCCCAGCTTGTGTAAGTCATCCAGTGCAGCATTCCAGCTACGCATGCGTGCAGGTTTGCCACACTGCAGAGACTTAAAGAACCTCCCTGAAACTAATGACCTAGGGTAGGGAACAGTAAACTCCAAGCTGGTTTTAGACTAGTGCCTTAAGGGAGGGATTTTAGAACCCTCTGTAACCTGCCTTTAATCATCATGGCTACCAATTTAAAATATATGCAAAATGGCCAGGAACCAATTGCTTTCCAGGGTGTCTTTGTAGGCATTAATGACCATGTAATTCTGATTTGGATTCACCCCTAGTTCTCTTTATATATATAAATTGCAATGAAAGCTTGCTTGGAATATAAGATAATCCAACCTAATTCATTACACATAGGTCAAACACTTGAAACCCTGGCTAGAGAAAATTTCTCAAATTATCAAAGAACCTATGTATCAAATTTTATACAATTTGTGTCATTTATAGTTTTAAATTTCTAACTATTTTAGACATACTATGAGAACCTATTCTGAACATAGCAACTACTTTAACACAAGAGGTGAATTCTTCTTCCATTTGGAAAAATCACTATTTAGTTTGAAATCTTGACAGTTTACATCCCTACCAATTTGTGAAATCACAAAACAAAAGTGAAAATTGCTCCTGTCAATTAGATGTTCATGCATTCAAATTTTATCAGTAATCAGACTTTCTACTTTCAAGTGACACAGTTGAAAATGTAAATATGATTTTAGGACCTAATTATATTATTGTCCTCCAGAAAAAGACTATATATAGGAAGGGGAACTGCATAAATCTTTAAAGAATTTGCTTTTTAAAATTTTATTTATTTTGTGTGTGTATGAATGTACTATCTACATGTAGGTTTGTGCACCCATGTCATGCAATGCCGCGAAGGTCAGAAGAGAGTGTCATATTCCCCTGGAACTGGAGTTAAAGACAGTTTTCAGCCACCATGTGGGTGCTAGGGATTGAACCCAGGTCCCCTGTAAGAGCAGTTGATGCTCTTAACAGCTAGGCCATATCTCCAGCCCCAGAAGAATTTGTTTTCAAAATGGACAATCGGGCTGTGTACTCCAAAGTCAAGGAGGGAAGAATCTACACAAAGGAAAAAGTGGCTTTCAAAACAAATTTTAATTTTCTATCAGTAATGGCAGCTGCCTCCAACATCACACAAGTTACTGGGTTAGACTTGTTTCAAGGTGTATATACAGGAACTCTACCACTCTAGTCTACCAATAAACAGGAAAAGAGGAACACAGGGCAACATACCTTGCTACCAGGCAGCACCAACAAATCATGTATTCCACCACGTTCAGATACCCTCCTCCACCTAGTCACTGTCGGGAGGTAGCTCTAGAGAACCTTACTAGATGGAGCCTGTGGAGAGGATTGGTTCAAGTGGTAGCTTCTGTGGTAACCAAATGATGAATGGCTGCCATTCTTTCTGTAGTAGTGGTGCACATTCCCCCAACAGCCTACACCTTATAGAAGGAAGGTACCATCTTCTCTCCTGTGCTTGCCTAAATTGTTCCCTAGAACAGTACAGCACATCCAGGAGCTAGAAGTGTATAGTTGATATTACTGCAATATCCTAATGAGATGTTCATACCTCAACACATGCTATACTCCCCACAGCATGATTTGTCTATGTGAATTAATGTCTGTGCAGAATCTGTCACCATTGGTGAAGCTCAAAATGCTCTGATAACACACTGTCACCCTCTTCATACCTCTGGAGATACAGAAGGTACACTGTAAACTGGAGCCTAATAACTGCCCTATTCAGCTTTTTTCCTAAAAGCAAAAGTAACCAATGCTCTTAGCTGTTGAGTCATCTTTGGCCTTTATGTAAAACATAATCTTAATTTTATTGTCTAATGTGACCATTGGCAAAAGCAGGTCATTTTACTCTGATCTTCATTACAAATATGAGCTCCTGGATTACAGGTTACAATATTCAGGGGTGTGTGTGTGTGTGTGTGTGTGTGTGTGTGTGTGTGTGTTTGAGTGTTTGTTACAAAATGGCTTTGAAAGAGTTAGAGCTTGAGAAGGGTTCAAGGTAAAAGAAGCAGAAACCTGATACAGATGAAAAGGAAGACCTCTGCAGGGAACCAGATAAGTTTTATAAATTACAGGTCAGACATAAAGATGCTCGCAGAGCATTTCTTTTATTTTTTTTTTCATTTAAACAAGAAGTTTATTTAAACAACAAGACACTTGACTTGAAGGGAAAACTATCTAGGATTCATTTTCTTTCAAGAAAAATTTAACCCTACCTTAAAGACAGATTTCCCTACATTTAATAGCTATGTACAAAAAAAAGTTATAAAATTGTCCTTGATTTTACAATGATAAATGAAAAACATTAAAATTCTCTAATTGAACAAGGTATGCAAGGATTTTTGTGTTGTTGGTTTTTGTTAGAACAATGGGAGCAAAATAAGTTACTGGAATATAAAGATAAGAGCTGACTGGGCACGGAGCTAAGGGAGAAGGGGAGGTTTTCACAGAACCAGTACTTTCCCAAACCAACTCCATTTGATGTCAACTAAAACATAGCACTGACCATTTAGATTAAAAAGAAAAAAAGCACAATATGCTTGTGCACATACATCAGTTACTTTATGTATAATAAAGGAGTGGGAAGGAGAAATGAAATAGAGAAAACTGTAATGTAGTATTCAGGATGTGGTGTAACCTAATCTTTCTTTCTAATTAAGAATGTATTCTTTGTCTATAACAAAATTCTGGAGTGAAGTAGCAGGTTCCCTTTTCAGAAGACACCTCCTGTCTGCTGCTGGAGCACGTCAATTGTGTCTTCTTCCATTTCCAACTGTGCAGGAGTGTCTGTTTCATTGACTGGCTGCCCATCAAATCGGAATCTGATCTACCTCAATGACAAACCCTGTCATTCACAATAAGCTTTCATTAGTATATTAAGTGGCATATGCGTCTTAATCTTAAACTGCACCACATAACCATCCTGCCCCGGCAACCTTCAAATTAATATGATCATTGTTCTCAGTCTTGACTCCTTCCTTGGGTTTCTCTTGAGCCATGGCAAGCGCCCAGATGCTTATTTACAAAAGAGTCACCAGGTCCACACTAAAGAGCATACAGGCAGCACCCAGAATGGCAGAAAGAGCAATTCTTTTAAATGCAGGAAACTGTGCTGGAGCTGGAGCTCAGGGAGGGATACAAATTCCTCCATTGTGGCAATTTTTCTATAGAAGGCTTGTAAATTGAAAGATCGGTGTGCATGAGACAACTCAGTCCTGGGTTGCTCGTTCTAAGATTGGCTCAGGTCAGTAAGAGATTTTGTGCTCACATCCCTGTTTTTTCTGATAATTTTTATGTTATGTATGTTTCTATGCAATTCTTGGTTTACTTTGCACAGTTTGTAAGTAGTCAATTTTGCTTGCATGTGTCTTGTTTGTTACTCTGTGCCTCATGGATCCTGATGCAGAAAAAAAGGATGCAGTGTCTATCTCAGCATTTACAATGAAATAGAATAAATTACCAGTTTGGAAGAAGCCCCTTTAAGGCAGGCACAGCATGAATGCCACTGTGTCATACAGTATGGAGTAATGTATCTGTGGACATCAGGCTGTGACCCTGATGTCCACAGAGACTCTGACAACACTCACATCTGTTAGTTCTGTTTCTCTGAAGAAAGCTTATCATGAAGCACATAGTAGCTTGAGAGTTTCTAGAGGAGAGGCCAGGCAGATGGCTCAGCATGTAGGAGCACTTGCTGCACAAGCCTGGTTTCCCAAATTCAATCCCTGGAACTCATGTAAAGTTAGGAGAGAAAAAGTTGTCTTCTTCCCCCCACATTTGAGCTAAGACATGTGCACATCTGCTCATAAATATCAAATTAATAATAATAATAATAATAATAATAATAATGTATTGCTGAATTTTCTGGATGAGCCCTGGGATTTCCAGATTGTTTACATAAATTGGCACATTTAATTAAACCATTAATGGATATATCCTTTAGAAAAGACAGTATGGGAGTGGGGAAGTAGGAGTGTCCAGCTGGGAAAGGAGGTGGGGTAGACATGCAGGGGTCCAAACTAGTGGTGGAGGAGGAAACTGAGGAGAGGAGGTACTGTGGGAGGTGACTGTTATAGGAAGATGGTGCGGGTAATGGGGGTACTTGGACTAGGGAGGGAGGAGGGAGGTTGGACAGGGGAAGGAGAAGAGAGATTAATGCTTTTGGGGGCCTAGAGAAGCTGGAGGGGAATGTGTTGTCTCCAGAGCCCTTGAGAAATGCCTATGTTTGTCTGAATATTAGTGCATGTACAGACCTGGGGGCTGTATGACAAGGAACACAGTGCCTTCTACCTGAAGTCAAGTTCTCTTAGTTCTAGAGAATACTATGAAGTCTGCTAAGGGAGAAAATCAATCCATGCTCAAAACAAGCCCTAAGCATAACAACCAAAATGACTGCACAGCAAACTTCATCTACTGGCACAGCATTGGCACTGTTATCTGGGGAGGGAGGTAATCAACAACTATCTAATTGGACATAAATCCCTCTCAATGGGAGTGAAGACATGGCTGGCATTTGTAAACACATGGCTGGAGTGATCATATATGCTAGAGAAATCCCTATCTTTGTCATATTTCTAGGTAAATTAAATTCCTTACCTCATGCAAAATATGGATCCTTATATTTTCAGAAAAGGATACCTTGTCTGAGGCTACTGAAGATTTCAACAACCTGTCACACATAGAGAAATGGCCAGTCCTATGTTACATATGGCACATCTATAACTAAGGCTCATGGAACACAGAAGAAGAAAGGGGGTAGAGAGAAAACATTCCTTCACTCTCACAGCAAAGCTTCCTTGCACACAGAAGGCCACAACTCGTCAAATTTTAGAAAATAAAAGACTGCACAGTGGGAGTCCTTTGTTATCATTACTATATTAACCTTCATCCACCCAGGGCTCAGGACCCATTGTCGAAGAGGGGATAGATAGATTGTATGAGCCGCAGTTGCCCATGAACAAAGGTAAATAGAGGTTTTCCGGCTTCTGGAAGCTTGCATATATGAACTTGTGGCAATGTTGGCCTTGAACACAAGATCCAGTCCTACTCAATCAGACAAGGGCCCTGAGTGGAGCAAGGGAAATGGGTAGGGGACTGGCCTTAGCCTGGGAGCTGTTGGAATCTGATTATTGCTTGATGAGGGAGACTAGACATTACTTAGGATCTGTAGAAAGCCTGACTCCACTGCAATGAATGAACTTTTACCTAAGGACATTTGGGCACAAATGCTTGACTGGATAGGAATTAACTTGTATGGGGTAGAATGCATGGAGTCCAGCAGAAGGGGTGTGTGTGAGCGTGTGAGCATGGATGGGGGAGGGGATCTAAATTTGATTTAATGTACAAAAGCTCAATAAAAATTAAAAAGTTAAAAAAAGACTTATCACAGTGTAATTACATTAAACTATATTCAAAGAAAATTTTGAGTCTCTTCACTTTCTTTCTCTCTCTCTGCCTTTCTCTGTGTGTGTGTGTGTGTCTGTATACATGTGTGTCTAACATTATAGTGTTTTGAAATTGTTATAGTTAGTACTCCCATGAGTCATGATTGAATTTAAAAGCAATTACTACTACTATGTGAAAACATATGAAATATGTGGTCATATATAAATCAGGGGATTGGGGCTAGAAAGATGGCTCCACAGTTAAGAGCACCAACTGCTCTTGCAGAGGATCCAGGTTCGATTTCCAGCACCCACATGGTGGCTAAGAACTGTCTTTAACTCAAGTTCCAGGGGAATCTGATGCTCTCTTCTGACCTCTGCGGCATTGCACAACACAGTTGCACCAACCTACATGCAGACAGTACACTCACACAAATAAAAAATAATAGTAAATTAAAAAAAATAAATCAGGGGACACATCCCTGAATACTCTAGCAACAACATTATTGGTAACTGAATATTGGTAACAACCCAATATTCAGGTAGAACTGATCCACTCACTATGTAAAAATAATCTCATATCAACAAAGATACAAATATAGGATAAAATGAAAGAACAGCATGGGAGATTTTTCTCTTTTGGTATAGGAGCTGAATGAGCAATGGAGACCAGAAATTTAGGGAGACATTTCCTTTTGTTTTGTTTTGTTTTGTTTTGTTTTGTTTTGTTTTGTTTCAGGGTTTCCTTGTAGCCCCTACAGGCTTGGAACATGCAGTGTAGACAAGGTTGGACTTGACCTTGAGATCAGCCTGCTTCTTCTGTCCTTGTGCTGTGCCCTCAAACCAGTGATCATCTATTTCTTTTCCTTTGAGAGAGGGTCCCCATGTAGCTCCACCTGGCCTGGAACTCACTATGTAGACTCAGTTGGCCATCAAATCACAGATGTCTGTCTGCTTTCAGCTCTGTGAGTGCTAAAATTAATGCCATGTACCACTGTGCTCAGCCTAAATACCTAGATTAGGGAAATAGCATTATATTTTACAGCAATATTATTTTCTGGTATTTTTTAAATTTTTATTTATTTTATTTTATTATGTGTATGGATGTACTGTCTGCATGTATGTCTGTGCATGCATGTCATGCAATGCTGCAATGGTCTGAAGAGGGCATTGGATTCCCCTGGAGCTGGAGTTAAAGATGGTTCTCAGCCACCATGTGGGTGCTGGGGATCGAACCCGGGTCCTCTGCATGAGTAGTCGGTGCTCTTAACGGCTAGGCCATCTCTCCAGCCCCATTTTCTGGTATTTTTAACCACATCTATGTTATAAGACAAAAATAAGGAATATGAGTGGCAGGACACACATTAATCACATTTATCAGGAAGCAGAAGAAGTAGATGGATCTCCCTGAATTGGCAGCCATCCTGGTCTACATAGGACATTTCAGGCCAAGCAATTCTACACAGGGATTATCTGTCTGTCTGTCTGTCTGTCTGTCTGTCTGTCCATCTATCCACCCACCCAGCCAGCCAGCCATCCAACTAGCCAGGATCCATCCATCCAGCCATCTGTCTATCTAAATTTTCAGGATGCCAGGAAACATTCTTTTAAATTCCAGGTTTCACAGCATTGAACATTTTAAGGAGATTTTGTATTGTGAATGCTTAAATTCACTTTCAGATTCTAGTATGACCAGTGTTAGCAAAAAAGAGCCTGAAGGAAAACACTGCCTGAACCTAGGCTAAACATGTTTTAGCTTCCTTTGGTCTTCAGTCAAACTTCTGTCTGGATTCCCTTAGGACAACAGGAAGAAACTCATTCAATTTGTTGCCTACATTAGTACCAATCCTCATGCTCCAAATTTCTATATCACAATTGCTCCCACCATTACCTGCAAAAGAAGTTGAGCTCTTCAGAAATTAATACAAGGATGACCCTGTTGAAATGCAAAACAAAGGAATACTCTACCCACTCTGCAGGGATACTTCCTGGGAGGAATGTGCCAGAGATCCTGTTGTTTACAGGCAAGAAATGAATTCCCCATGCAGGCACTTGCAGCAGCATTTACCCTGAGTGAGCTGTGGTGTATACTCTGCTCTCCTGAATCGTGAATTTCTTAAATGTTGCTCTATCTGACTTCACAAGGAGAACGTGGTAGATTCAATTCTAGCAACTATGAGCCATACGTGGTTCTCTTTATATGTAAGCATCAAAGGGTGAGTAGAATATTGGGAGCGTCTTTGGGTATATGTCTCTTCCATAAATTAGCAATATCCCTTACAAGCAAATAATTGAAAGTCTCTACCTGTCAGTGAAATGTACTGTGATAGGCAAGAAAGATCAAATACCTTTTAGTAATATGGTTGTGTTTTCATGCACTATGCACTGAAATCTGCATCTTAACTAAGTTGGACAAAGGCTTTGGTCCTGACATATACTCAGTACCCTCTGGATTCTGGGAGTATCCAGTTTGAATCCTTTCCTAGAGCAGGTAAGGATACAAATTATGTAACTTTTGATACTAAATCTCCAGGTTCAGCTGACTTAGAATATAGTCACAAAGTGTTAATTGTACAAATGATGTGTGAGTTGAGCTTTTCTGCTGATAATTGACAGTTAGGAGACTTTGTACACCAGTCATTGTCAAACTGTAAGGAGTACATGAGTTAATGTGAATTTTGTTTTAGTAGATTGGGACTGGGTTTATGACTCTAGTACTATTTGTTCTTTTCTTCCCTCAGCCCATAAAGAGTATAATATAGTAAGCCAACAATGGAGAAAAAGCAAATATCCAATTTATACAGTTAAATAATTTTATAAATTATTATGAATATGTAAAATAGTATACATAAAATAATAATTGTTCAACAATAAGAGTTATGTTTCCATTTAAGATAATGTATCTATTGCATATAGAAGAGTTAGTTGTATAAAGAGACTGTACATGCTACAATATTTGATTAGTATGAACAACACTTGTGGTTCAATCCTCAGACCCAGAAATACCAGGAATGTTAATTTCTTCTATTATTTGCTGTGTTTCCCAGATTGTTTTAAGATGAAATCTCATGTCCCTGGCTATGTAGTGGAGGTTGGCTTTGACTTCTAACTCTTGCCTACACCAACTCTTGATTTGGGATATTTTAACATTTTCAAAGTGTAAAGAGTACATGAGTTAATGTGAATTTTGTTTTAGTAGATTGAGACTGAGTTTATGACTCTAGTACACTAGTTGTTCTTCTCTTCAAAGTGTACATTATGTAGAGGGTAGATTCAAATACTTTATTTTATTTTATTTATTATTTTATTTATTTTTGTTTTATTTTATTATTTTATTGGTATTTCTGAGACAATGTCTCCCTTTAATCCCAGGTGGCCTGAGCTCACTCTGTAGACCAGGCTGGCCTTGAACTCACAGAGATCCACCTGCCTCTGCCTCAGGAGTGCTGGGATTAAAGATGTGGGCTACCATGCAGGGCTTCAAATTCATGTTTTAAAACAACCATCGTGCCTGGCAAGTTGGCGCATGCTAGTAGAACCGGCAGAAAGCCGGAAGTAAATAAAGCATACCAATAGTGAGACCAGACTGTGCTACAAATTGTACTGATTAAAAAAAAAAGCAAGCATGCCTTTAGTAATAGCACTTGGGAGGCAGAGGCAGGCAGAACTAAAGAAGGAAAGAAAAGAAAAAGAAATCCCCACCGAATAAACGCTTACCAATCCCGGAAACAAATGCAAAGTATTAAGAACACAGTAGGTTTTCCCTATAAAACATAGTTAAAGGGAATCTGTATGGGAATTGGATGCAAGTGATTTACTTTGCACAACCCTTCGCCTTAGAAGTTTGGCCACTGTGGGTCGCTGTTGCCCTAGCAATACACATTACCTTCCCTTTAGAACTTGCCCTGAAACCAGCTGCACTAAATGATGATGCATTTACATTCTGTGGTTTTCCACTTGCCAGTTACATCCAGTACAGCTTTAGCAAAGCCAATTTATTTTTACAGAAGCTTGCGGAGTGAAGTCAATCAGGCAGGAAGGAAGTCATGCCCCTGTGGAGTCACTGGATTTTTATTCCTAACCTAAGAAGAGTCTGGTTCCTCACTTTGGGTTGTCAGTGTCCAGCCTCACTTATTTGGGAAACTCTTGATGCATTAGTATGGTTTACAAGAGTTTTTGTTTTGTTTTCTTTTCTTTTTTCTGTAAGCTGGCAGTGAGTGTGGATTTCTAGATACTCGTTTTAGCACCCCGAAAATGATACTTTTATGCCAAAATGTACATGGACTTAAATACTCTTTCACCAGATTCCCAATTTCGTCTCTTTCCAGCATGGTGCTGAATATGATGTGGGCTAGACCTAGCTGAAACTGGGCAAGGGAACAGTGATATTTGAAGTGATATTTGCAATATATTGCAAAAACAAGGAAACCAGTAAAGGGAAAAGCCAGAGGTAAAGCATACAGATAATGAAGAGTCAATATGATTAGACCTGCTGAAGGCAGGTATGAAGATAGGAAATAGACATAACACCCAGTACACTTTAATCTACTTATCCACTGGATAAGTTTTAAATGTCACACACATAAACAAAAGAAGCACAAACACATGTATGGATATTGATATGTTATGTAAAACCAGCATGATCCTTTAAGAGGAAATTGTAACCAAAAAAAAAAAATAAAAAAATAAAAAAATAAGAGGAAATTGTAGCACAACAGAAAATATGCGTGAAAGCTTATTTCTTTGGGCTCTGGGATTACATGAATTTTGGTAGAAAATAATATGCAAGACTCTCTGAGCATGTTCCAGTTTTAGCAAAATTTGGTTAAATTGAATCACTTAAGGAAATAAACTCTGCTATCATAAGCACTAATAAATAGTTAAAAAATGCTTATAAATGTATGATAATGCATGAAATGTTTTTAAAGGACAGTAGATTAAGAATATGCTTATGAAAAGTTTTCTCATAGTGGAGATTAAAAATTGCTTCCATTCTATTAAATAAACAATGTTTTGTTTACACATTTCTAATTCCAGATCCCAGGGAAAAGAGTAAAAGTTTAAAGTCCATATCATTTATTTGTTGTGATTCATTGTTATTTTTAAGAGCAAGTTTCCTGTAGCTGGCTATGTAAATGAGGTTGGCTTTAATTTCCAATTCTTGCCTCCCCCAAACCTCATTTTGGGATATTTTAAAGCTGGCATTGTAAACACCAGCATTATGTAGAGCGTTGATTCAAATTCATTTTTTTTTCAAATTCATTTTTTAAAACCATAATCCTGCCTGGATTGGTGGTGTGCGCTAGTAATAGTAGCACAAGGCAGCGGATACAGCATGCAAGGAGTATGAGATAGGTGCACTCCAAAAATCGTACTAATCCCAAAAACAAAACAGAAAAAAAATCACAAAATATAGAATCCTAAATCCTGAAAGCTAATAAAACGTATGGAAAAATAAATAAATAAATAAATAAATAAATAAATAAATTTTTAAAAAGAAAAATACAATTCATCACTAGCAGTAAGAAGGAAACGGAAATCTTTATGACCAATAGCGACAAGCAAGCTGCTTTGCAAAAAAAATCGGAAGAACCTAACTAGTTTGGTCTCTGTGGCCGCGGTTCCTGGACCAACAAGCAACAAGCTTTCCTGAAAAACTAGCTGCGCTGAATGATGATGTATTTCGGGTCCTCCGTTAGGCAAAGGACAGCTTTCTACTTGAAAGTCCAGATTTAGCAAACCATATTTATATCTGCAGAAACCTGCCCATTGGATTCAAGCAGGCAAGGAATCACTTCTCAATCCTGGCTCACGGGGTTTTTATTCCCATCGCAAGGGCAATACTGTTCCTCATTTATTCTGGAGCCGCCTTAAATGCGCTGGTGTGGACATAGGTCTCCATTTTTTGCCTTTACAGTGGTTTTAAAATCAAGTTCTTATGACCAGGAATTAAAGAAAATAACACCCCTTAAAACATGAAGTGATGTACTATGTCTGATTACCAAATTATTAAAGAAGATAGGGGATGCAGTGAAGTGTTTTCCCAGCAGGAATAAGGTTTTGTTCCTGATTTATATCACCTTGTAAGGTGAGGTGTTTTGTCACTGTAATAACAAGTCAAGATAGTACACGCAAGAGGATTACAAATTTAAGGTTATCGTCCAACGTATGGCAGTTCAAAGGCCACCCTGAGATACATTTAAAAGTTAAATAGCAGATTTAGTTCCAATGTCTGCTCTTGCCTGGAAACAACTTTAACAGTATCACTAGTAAATACTACAATCCAAAGGATTACAATTCATAGAAACTGCATGAAATGAAAACTTCTAAGTTATAAAACACAATCATGGCATTTCTACAAATGAAGTTATTGTCACTCTTAATATTTAAAGAAAAAATTGTGCCTAGAGGTAATTGCATCGCCCACCAAATTAAAGGCAAGTTTATATAAACTATATGAAGGATGAGTCTTGAAGTATGCCAGAAACCAAAGGACAAGTACTCTATGATCTCACTTGTATCTGGCAGTCCAAAATGATGAATTCAATAGAAGCAAGTTACCAGTGCCTGGGTGTGTCTTGGGGAAACATTGGCCTAAGGATACAAATTAGGTTTTAAGAAATTTTGAAGGAACTCCACTATCACTACTTTTAGGAGAAAGTAGGTGGGGAAATAGGATAACTGCAGGGGTTTATATGGGGTGCTATTGGCTGTCTGTTTAATGGTGGAACTCTTCCCTGGAATAAAAAACAATATGTTCCAAATCCTGTTAATTGGACTAGCATTATGGATGATCTGCAATCAGCCAGCAAGTAATCCAGCGACTTAGGGGTGTATGTCAAGGGACAAATGCTTGTCGCTATATTAAGCAGTTCACCTGCCAATGGAGGCTAAACAAGCAGTGGAATGGAAAATATGTATGACAGAAAAGGGTAATAGCAACTGGAATTAGACATGAGAGCTCTTAAAACATATTTATAAACTGGGAATATAAAGCGGGAGAAAACTTGGCTAAAGGCATGATGCTGAATTTTATGAGAAGAAAATACTTCAGGTTTGTGTTTGTGTAATTTCCCAGTTCCCTGTTCTAGATGTTAGATGTCTCTGCAGGCTTCTGGTATAGCTTAGTGGTATTTTATTCCACTCTACAGAAGTCACTTATTATAATCCTTTGTATTGAAATATGAATAGCTAAGGACTCCACAGAAGGGAGAACTTTATAAATTCACTGAAGAAGTGGGGGAGCCTCTGAACACTTGCTCTTTCACATTTAAAGTAAACTCAACAAGTAGGCATGTAAAATCTCAACATGTACAATCAAACCTGTGAACATATTCTCAGGGTGGTCACTGATATGTTTAGCAGCCTTAGGCATTACCCCAAGAATCTCTTAGTTTCTCGATTAGTTACAATGGGGTACTGTATTCTGTGCAGAGATGAAGTAGGATAGGTCAGCAACATCATGAATGCACTACCCTCTGGTATTCCCTCCATGATTCCCACACTACTATGGGGAAGCATACTCTGATTATCAGTATCAGTAGAATCCTGTAGGGATGCCTAGCAATCAGCGGCTCTTTGCCTTGTGATGCTATACCTTAGAAAAAAAAGAGGTTTTTTTTTCACTTGTCAGTGGGTAGTGTGGTGGAGAGCTAGAAATTCACTTGTAGGGCAGGCACATGATACTTTCATGCCACAGTGTACATATTAAACTAAATACTCTCCCGAGACTCCAGATGTCAGTCATTTCCAGCAGTGCTGATTATGATGTGGGCTAAATAGGGCAAGGGATAACTGTTATTTGAAACTATGTTGTACCATGCTGCAAGAGTAAGTAAGCCAAGAAAATCAAAAGGAAAAGCCAGAGATACAGCAACAAACATGATGAAAAGTCAAATGTGGGAAGATAATACCCTAATACATGGTAATCTATATGAAGTCATAAGTCAGAGCATCAGTATAACAGTAGTATTACAACTAAATTGTTGGGACAGCCTCTGCAAGGGACATCTGAGAAGCAAAGGCATGCACACTTCAGCTTATGGTTTTCCTCAATGTGAGGCTCTGTAGAAAGCAGACCCTTTAACATTTTTTTGTAAATTGACTTGGCAGTAATGTATGACATTTGATGAGGATAACATTGTATTTCAATGTGACAAGGTATGGTATGCCTGAAAATCACAGAAAGGTAACAGCCACTCTTCAGGAATGAGAATTCTACAGATACTGCATCTCACACAGAGCCCTTAGATGGCCCTGGATCACAAATGAGAATGCTTGATTCATACTTGGCAGATGAAGGTTGTTTAGGAGGAACTGAATATGAATTCCAGCCATATGTTATTTATCCCTAATTGTGTCTCAAAATTACAAAGTCTAAATATTTTCTTAGGTGAAATTAAGAGTATTCTGTATTTAGCAAATATCTTATGCATATATATTTCTTCCAGAGTCCCTAGACAAGGCAGCCTTCACTTGAGAGACCTGTTCATATTCTCTTCCATGAGTATTTCTTTATATTTTTAAAACATAAGGGTCTTCTGAGACCCATAGAATATAGCTGTAGGAAGATCTAGTTTACATTAGTTTAAATTGCAGGCTACTAGCGCGCCCCAGGGCACAACATGGCAGAGGGTCTGACCCCGCCCCAAGGAGGAGCAAACAATGTGGCCTAGGTGTGTGATTTTGGGTGGGGCAACGTTGTGCAGTGGCGTGGAGTTGGGGACTTATGATTGGTCCTGGGAACTGACGTCATTTAGCTTATAAAAGCAGGCTGTAGCAAGGAATAAATTTGAATTTCATAGTAACATCATTATGGAGTTCCTGGATGATATTTTTATTAATTATTCCGTGGATACAGGCCAAGGTAGGGCCACATTTTGTTTGGGTGGCCAGCGGGTTGGAAAAAGGTTCCCCTTGTGGACCACCAATCTGGGTAGCTGGTGTTGTGAGTGGACATAGGCTGAAGATAGGCCACCGGCCATCAGCCTGAAATTCCTGTCCAGGATTCAGCAGTCTCTGGGCAGGTGGGAAGTCATGGCCAAGAGTGGAACATGTGTCGTGTGGGTCCAGGCTAAGGGCCTGAGTTGGAATTACCACTCTGTTCCAAGGGGTCAGTTACCCACAGTGTCTGCAAATCACAGTATTCCCCTTCCCTTAGCAGGGCCGTGTGGTCCTGTTCAGCATAAAAAGAAAACTTCCTACATATAGCGCCACAAACGTGGGGCATGGAGGTCAGTTTGGTAAGCTAGAATCTCTGAAAGATGGGAAATGATATATTTAAGGAAGCTATGTTTCAGGAGGAATTGTTTTGTGATGTTTAAAGAATCAGGAAATTTAAATTCAGTATCAGTCAAAATGTTTAAATATAAATCTACCATGCATGAATTTAATCAAAATGAAAAAAAAAAAAAAAAAACATTGAAAACGTAGTGGAGCTAGTTTCCAGATAATGATTATGATATGGGATAGAATGCTGTAGAAACAACACAGTATATATTTTTCTGTGACAAAAAATAGTGCAAGAAATTTGAAAGTTCACACAAAATTAAGCAAGAGGGACCAAACTATCATAAAATAGGAAAAATTAGTGTGGTAATGTCATTGTGATAAAAGTGAACTAAAAACAAAAAGATAGCTGGGCATGGTGGTGCATGCCTTTAATCCTAGAACTCAGGGGGCAGAGGCATGTAGATCTCTGTGAGTTCAAGGCCAGCCTGGTCTACAGAGCGAGTTCCAGGCCAGGTGGGGTTATAGAGAGACCCTGTCTCAAAAAGTCTCTTTACATGATACAATATCTAGTATTTGTCACAGATTTGGGAGGAAGCACTTTAAAAATTTACAAAGATAGAATAGGAGTCTAAACAAATACATATCTTGTATTTGTGTATGTGTCTGTGTTTTGAAATGGCACTCCAAGAGCCATAAGTGGTTGGATGAAATTCCTAGTGCTATGTGTGAGATCCTTTTTTCGAGTTGCCTAGGGGTTCTTGCTTCCCACTCTACCACACAGACCACACAGGCTATGCTACTGATTTTGGATGCATTTCAGAACTATACAGTAAACATCTCTTGCTGGAGGCCTTAGACTTTAGTATATGGAAATTCAGTACATGGAATTTCAGGATTGTATTTAGTTGTAAATTTCCTCCTTGGTAGCTGGCTTTTGTAGTGCCATAAATTGCTATGCAGGCTACTGGAAGACCTTGACTGCTACACTACCAGCATGCCTATCAAAATGTATACACATGTGCAACAGTGGCATTCCTGCCACAATCTGTTTTCTGCTAGATGGAATACCAAACTCACAGGAGGGAATTCAGATCTCACAACAAAAACAGCCTGGTACTGGCACAAAAACAGAACCTTAGACAAATGGAAC
The DNA here is from genome assembly GCA_009823505.1 of Rhizomys pruinosus. NCBI lineage: Eukaryota > Metazoa > Chordata > Mammalia > Rodentia > Spalacidae > Rhizomys > Rhizomys pruinosus. Next base: position 2,220,590 of record VZQC01006228.1, on the reverse strand, counting down.
AAAATTGAAGATTCAAACTTGAGCTCATAAAATTTCAGCCACCTGATATTTGACAAAGGGGCAAAAAAACCTCAATGGAGAAAGGATAGCATCTTCAGCAAATGTTGCTGGCAAAACTGGATCACCGTTTGTAGAAAACAAAATTAAACCCCTATCTCTCACCCTGTACAAAAATCAATGCCAAGGGGATCAAATATCTCAATGTGAAACCTTAAACACTGAAGATAATAGAACAAAAAATGTGCAGCAACCTACAAGACATAGGTGTAGGAAAAGACTTTCTAAATCAAACAGCAGCTGCCCAGGAAATAAGGTAAACAGTTGAAAGTGGGGCCTCATCAAACTCAAAAGCTTCTGTACAGCAAGAGAAACAATCAATGAAGTGAAGAGAAAACCCATAAAGTGGGAGGAAACCTTTACCAGTGATACAACTGACAGAGCATTAATGTCCAGAATATATAGACTACTCAAAAATAGAGTAAGAAAACAATGACACACTCAAAAGACAGAGTAACTGAACAGGTACATCACCAGTGAGAAAGTAAAGATGGATGAGAAACATCTTATAAATTGTTCAACATCACTCATAATTAAGGAAATGCAAATTAAAACCACTTTAGGAAATCATCTCACACTGATAAGGCTGGCTAGAATCAAGAAAACAAATGATACAAAATGCTGGAGAGGATGTGCAGAAAGGGGAACACTAATCTACTGCTGGTGGGAATGTAAACTTGTACAACCACTATGGAAAACAGTGTAGAGAACCCTTAAAAGACTCAAAATGAGCTTACTACCTGACCCAGCCATACCAATTCTGGGTATATATCCATCAGACTCTTCCTACCACAGAGATACATGTACAGCCATGTTTACTGCAGCTCTCTTCACAATAAAGAAGAGCTGGAACCAACCCAAGTGCCCCTCAACTGACGAGTGGATAGAGAAAATATGGTACATCTATACAATTGAGTTCTATGCAGTGGTAAAGAAAGATGACATCATGAAATTTGCAGGTAAATGGATGGAACTAGAAGATTTTATTCTAAGTGAAGTAACACAGTCCCAGAAAATCAAAAGCCGAATGGTATCCCTCATCTGTGGATGCTAGCACCAAGTACCTAGTTGTAAAGCAAACTGAGCAACATTAATGCTATAGTCTTCATGATCTGAAAACAACTGTGCTCTTGTATTGTGAATCCCTAAACAGGCTCTAGAACTAACTTACCATTTATTTTCAGCCCTTGGATTTTTGGTGTATGATGGAGGGTATATATGTATCTTTTAGAGTAACATAAAATTAAAATGGGGGGCTGGAGAGATGGCCTAGCGGTTAAGAGTGCTGACCACTCTTGCAGAGGACCAGGGTTCGATCCCCAGCACCCACATGGCGGCCGAGAACCGTCTGAAACTCCAATTCCAGGAGAACTCCAGTTCCAGGGGAATCCGAGACCCTCTTCTGACCTCCACAGCATTGCACGACACGGGTGCACAAACTTGCATGCAGACAGGACATTCATACACATACAGAAATAAATAAAATTAAAAAAAAATAAAATTAAAATGGAAAATGTGAATCACAAAATATGATATGGGAATAACATACAGTCTGTTTTCAAAAGATAAATTTTAATATAGGTGCAATATATCAGGCTGGCATAACTTAGCCTTTTGGGGTGCTTAATGATCATACTTAATGCCCACACCAATTTGGCTGAAAGACCTAAGGGATAACTTTGTTCCTTGCCCTCAGACGTCAACCAAGTCATAGGGGACTATGCATGGAGGCATCTTGCAAATGTGGGTCACCAGTCTTCCTATTCAGGCAAGTCTTGTAGATCCACTAATGGCACTTCAGCCAGTGTCCAGTCTATAAAGAGGAAAGTCTGCTCATGCTTCTGCAAATGAAGCCTAGTCTAGCAAGACCTGATTTTGTCCTTAAGTCGATGGAACTGGTAAATGAAAAGCTGAAAGGAGCCAGGGGCTCCCACTGTCCTCCCCCCTCAAAAAAAATAAAACCCTGAGAGACCACTGAGGACCAGATCCTCAACTGACCTCAAGAAAACAAAAACTTTGGTTAATCTGGGCTAACTGTGTGGCCTTAAGCATCCAAAAGAAAGTAAAACGAGAAACAATCAGTAAGACCAGAGAAATTGTACTTCAGATATAAAACTTTAGACCTTAGTAAAAAGACAAAAAGAAAAAAAAGAGAGAGCACTGTTGTTTGGCTTGTCTTCAATTCTTACTGGCAAGTGTACCTATTCTGAGGCTGTCACTGCTTTTGCCACTCTTCAAAGACATGAGACACAGCCAACTGTTATAGAGGTAATCTCTTATAAAACTGATAAAACTTCCTTCTTTAACTGACTAATAGACATAGGAACTGTGAAAAGGATTATTCTTTATTCAGAACCAAATCTAATACTAAAGTCTCCTTAAGCTATGTACTTAAGCAAAATATATTAATACAGGAGCTCTGACATCAGCAATGGATTATTATACCAAGGAGATGTTGGCCAGGGGATCCAAGCCCCCACAAAAGGTAAAGGCTCCTTGCCTCCAAACTGGGATACCTGCAAGAAGAGAGGCAATAAGGCCCTGCTGTCGAAGACCTGATGTTAACATGGGAAAGATGTATTGAGACTACACATGCAAGTGTACAGATGGTCTCTGGAATACCAGAGAGTGTTACCAAAGGCCACTAAACCAATAAAGCAAATATGGGTCTCCTTGAGTCAAGCAAGACTCCTCCGTCAGCACCAGCTACACCTCACCTGCCTGGAAATACTGTGCAGCAGAGGCAGCCATATGCCTGTATATCCCAAATCTAATTGGCTATTAGCTCTCTCCTTGGAGGAATAACCCACAGCTGATGCCACAAGCTTACATCCTCTAATGGTTAGGAGATGTTATAAGCCACAGTAAGACCCTGTCATATTTAACAGAAAAAAAATGTAATTCATGGATTAACATACCATCCAAACATCTGTGTCTATACCTAAGTAACCTACTATTACACTTAGTACTGTTTAAATAACTATATATCTAATTGCTTGTGCTTCATTAGTAGGATAGAAAGGTTATTCCTGGACAAACTGTCAGTCCATGAAAGGAAACAGCCAAAATTGACCAGAGTCCAACAGCTCCAGAGAAAGTAGACTGTTTTGCTTCTCATCCAGCTGTGCCCCTTTTCTAACCCTACAGAATATTCTGCAGAAGAGGGAGTGTGGTAGAATGTAAGGGCTGCGATTGGTGTGAATGGTGAAACTATAGCAATATAGTCTGGACACTCATTTGATCTACTTGATTGAACATACAAGACCCCCCCTGCTGGATGGTGGGACCCATGGGCTGTGTGGGTTTGGACCCAACTGCTTGCAAATTGGTTTTAAATGAAGGATGCTTGTACTCATAAATTATCACTTATTGTTAAAAAATGAAAAAAAAAACTGAAAGATTCAGGACAGTTATGGCAGAATGCATGATCTGGGATGGGGTGGGGTAGGATGGGGGGAAGGGAAAGGGAAATATGCATGAACTGAATTGGAAAATGATGTATGAAATACACAAAGTATCAATAAAAAAAGAGTTAAGCCGGGCATGGTGGTGCACGCCTTTAATCCTAGCACTCGGGAGGCAGAGGCAGGCGGATCTCTGTGAGTTCAAGGCCAGCCTGGTCTACAGAGCGAGTTCCAGGCCAGCTGGGGCTACAGGGAGACCCTGTCTCGAAAAGACCAAAAAAAAGAGTTAAGTAAAATGTAAAAAATATTTCTTTAATTTTATTTACTTTTTTTGTGTATGAATGTACTGTCTGAATGTAGGCTTGTGCACCTGTGCCATGCAATGCCGTGGAGGTCAGAAGAAGGTGTCGGATTCCCCTGGAACTGGAGTTAAATATGGTTCTCAGCTGCCATGTGGGTTCTGGCAATCAAACCTGGGTCCTCTGTAAGAGCAGTTGTTGCTCTTAACTGCTAGGCCATCCCTCCACCCCAGAGACACAGCTTTTTTTAACCTTCCAAGAGGGAATGAAGACTTGTGTCTCTCCAAGAATCCTCCAAACCTTCAATGCCAGATGGAAACTATTGAGATACCCAGCTTGTGGACTAAGCAGCTAAGGGGATTTCAGCCTCATCAGAGTATAGACTGCCATTGTTGGACTACCATGCTGTATCATGGATGGCAGTACAGGGGGCTCAAGACAGGACATATGCTTACTGGATTTCATTTGGGGGACCATGGGAGGGAAAGACCCCAGTGTGGAACACAAGGGCAGGATTGATGGTTGTTTGGTTGTTTGGGCTTTCCAAGGAGGAACTATCCAGCACTTCCTTAAGGAAAACATGAGATCTTTTAGAAAAAAAAATCCTCCAATTCAGGTGATATGTGTGTGTGTATATATATATATATTACAAGTTAGCGAGAACAACGACAAAAGACCTGGAGAGAAAAAAATCTGTAAAGACTCAGAAAAAGATGTAAGACACATATGGCAGAGTACAGGGACTCAGGTTGGGTAGAGGGGCATGGAAAGGGAAGGATATGCTGTATGATTTATGGAAAAAGTTTAATGACAATAAAAATAAATAAAAAGTGTTCAACATCATTAATAGTTAAGGAAATGCAAATTAAGCCACTCTCAGATATCATCTCACTCTGATAATACTGGCTAAGATCAAGAAAACAAAAGACACCAAATGCTAGAGAGGTTGTGGGGAAAGGAGAACATTCATCCACTGCTGGTGGGAATGTAAACTCATACAACCACTATGGGAAGCAGTGTGGAGAACCACACTCAAAATGAACCTACCACCTGACCCAGTCATACCACTCTTGGGTATATACCCATAAGACTCATCCTAACACAAAGATACATGCACATCTATGTTTACTGCAGCTCTCTTCACAATAGCAAAGAGCTGTAACCAACCTAAATGCCCCTCAACTGACAAGTGGATAACAAAAATATAGTAGATCTACACAATGGAGTTTTATTCAGTGGTAAAGAAAGATATCATCAACTTTTCAGGTAAATGGATGAAACTCTAAGCCATTATGCTAAGTGAAGTAACACAGTCCCAGAAAACAAATGGCAAATGGTTTCCCTCATTTTTTATGCTAACACCAAATCTCCAGTTAAAAGGCAAGCTGAACAACATTACTGTTATATTTCTTTTATCTGAAAGCAACTGTGCTGCTATAATGTAAATCTCTTAATAGGCTCTAGAATTGACTTATCACTTATTTTCAGATATTGCAATTACTGTATATGGGTGGAAGGTACATATTCATATTTTAGAGTAATATAAGTTTAAAGGGGAAAATGTGAATGTTTAAACATATTTTAGAATTAATATACAGTTTATTCTTGGAAGTCATAATTTTGACACATATGTGATGGTTATATGTTGGAGCAATACAAATTGGACGGAACAACAACAACATAAAGACCAGGTCAAAGAATGGACTGATACAGTTAAACTCTGCCCAAATCTACAATCTTCTGCAGAGAAAAACTTTGGAAAGTCTGAGAGAAAGATGCAAGACATGTATGGCAGAATGCATGAATTGGGGTGGGATGGGGACAGGGAAAGGGGAGTGTGTCTAAATTGGACTGCTATGTAACGTAGAAAATTAATGTACCATTGTTTCTTTACCTGCAAAACAAAGAAACAAAAACCAAAAAAAAACAAAAAACAAAAAAAGAAGTTTGAGACCATCCTAGTATGGAGGTAAGAAAGTCATGACTTACACAAATACAGATTTTACCTGGAAATCTGGGACTAGACAGCAATCTCCTGGTCCTTTCTAGAACTAACTGTTTCAGTCTTGGGTTTAAATTCAGTGTATGACACTATTTATTCCCCTTCTATGAAAATTAGACAGCTTCTGGTGAATCTGTGTGGTCAACTTCAAAGCAACTTGCAATTTAGAACCAAGTTCTTGGTTCAAACCAAGTTTACTTCTTAACAAACATATGAGAACATAATTGTGAGCAACATAAGAAAGACAGGATCCTCAGGGAGAAAGTTTTTGCACACAGTTGAAGCTTATTAATTCCACCTAGACTGTTTTTTACTTAAGATGTTCATTATAATTCATTTTGCCCAAGACACTCATGTAAGAAAGTAGTAAGTAAATTCAGGGGTTAGAAGCATCTGGCTTAAATGTATACTTCAGTGGAGAGCTAATCCTTAAAATGCATCTTTCTGGATTATTTGGTTTTGAGTCCATGAGAGCTTAAGTACTCTGTAATTTGTAGACAACTCATAGCAAAGCAAAACAGCCACTTCTGTGCAAATGAATTATGTGGAGTCTGTTCAGGCTCCAAGTGAAAGTTGATTTGCACTTTCATTTTAAGATTTATATACCCCATCAAAATTCAGAGTACTGGTGTCCCTTGGTATCTCTGTGAGATGGGTTCTAGGATTCTCCAGCTACCTACAGAAAAGGGTATAATTTTTTCTGGGTGTAATGTATATATCTGCACATATTATTGAGACCATCTTTAGATCACTTATAATAAGCCTTAAAATAAATGCTATTAATACTTACATTGTATACTACTTTAGAATTGATTAAAATGAGTCTCTGTACAGATGATTTTTCCAAGAATGTTTAATGTAGGTGGTTGGATCCATAGGTATGGAATATGAATACTCCAAGACTAACTGCATGCATCTGTTCTCTTTGACTTTATTAAGTTTTAACATATATTTGGTTCCTTCAATAAAGGAGTCAACAAAAAAAAATAAAGGAACCATAGCAATTTTCTCCAAATGAAAACATCCCATCCTGTAAGAGGGAGACTCATAAAACTCAAAAAGCTAATAAAATGTTCAAGGATCAAAATCTCATGAAACTTACAAGATTCTGAAGTGACCAACAAAGCAGATGGCATCACTTCAAAGGGGTTTTGGAGCTGTTCAATAGATTCTTTCCAAGGCACTGTTTTTGAAATTTTACAGTCAGAAAAAAAAACCCATCTACTGTCCAATACCGTGAGTAAAGTAGTTGTCTTTAACCTCCATGCCCGATGAATATTCTGCGGCAAATAACAACTGTCTATTTTGAATTAAAATGCACAAAATTGGATGAATTGCATGTCTGATACTGTAAACGTAGCCACAAACCAAAGGCTGGAGAGGTTTTAGGCCTTAGAGGACAATATGCTCAAACCACATTACTAAAGCTATATAGTTTCAAACTATCTTCTAAAGAATCATCCTTATGCATAGATAAGGCCATCTATCATGTATGAGTGTAATGAATTCCAGCATATATATATATATATATATATATATATATATATATATATACATATGAGTTATATGTATCCAGGGCTGGTATGGTGGTATATCCTTTTAATTCCAGAATGAGGGAGACTGAGACAGGCAGATGAATGTGAGATCAAGGCCTGCCATTTCAACATAGGAAGTTACAGGGCTGCTGGGGGTACATGGACACGTTGTCTCCAAGAAAATAACAAAAACAAAACAAAAAAGGGTGTACAGCTAATTTTAGGTGTGGGCTTTGCCCTAAATTGTGGCTGAGGAAGGGTCAAAACTAACAAATGGGACACAAAGTCAGATGGGTAAATATCGAAGGGAGTAATGTGAGAGGAATTATGGGATGAAAATACATTGTATGAATTCCCAAAGAAGAAAAATTAAAGGAAATATTTGTAAAACAATAACAAAAAGTAATGAAATGCAAGAACATGCTTAATGAATCAGGTATTCCTCTGTATGTATCAGGTTTTCCTAAAGCTAGGAACTTAATAATAATCTTCCTGTGAGAGCCAAGTTGTACAGAGCTAGGTTAGAAAAGAATGTCTTCTATTTAATTCCTTTAAGTAAAAGCATAAAGTAACAGTGCAAAGTAACAAAATTAATAAATGAATAACAAATTTCAGTTGTTACCATCTAACAAAAACAAACCTTTCACATCTTTCATCAATATATTTTTAATAAAATGATGGTGCTACAATTTATTAATGACAGTTAAATATTACTGATAGGCCTAAACACAAATGACAACATGCATCAAAACTGGTATGTAGGGAAGGTATGGTGTGAAGGGGAAAATGGTATGAAGATTATTAAGATGTGAGCCCTAGACCTATCTGTCCTTTAGCAGAGGTCCAGATATTTCCAGTCTGACTGAGAGTGCCTGAAGCCTGCATCCACATGGTGGTAAGTTTCCCAAATTGTGCTGTGCCCATCCCTCTAACTAGGGGCTATCTGAAGCCACTCTCGCTGCTGCAGGGCTAGGTATCTCTGCCCTTTTCAAGGGGTCCAGACATTTCCAGACTGCCTGAGAGGGCCTGAGTCTGGAGTTTGTGTTATGGTGAGCTTCTCAAATTGTGTCCTGCCCTATATGGGCCCATTTAAGACCTCCTTCACAAAGGCAAGGCTAGACTTCTCTGCCTTTATTAGGGGCCCAGACCTTCGCAGACTGCCTGAGTGCACCTGAGTCTAGCCCCTGCCTGGTGAAGTTTCCTCTGCCTATTGAGTTTACCTCTGCATAATGAGGTTTCCTCTGCCTAGTAAGGGTCCTGCTGGCTAGTAGGGACTCAGAACTTATAAAGAAACCTGAAGGTATTACAGAATAAAGAGAGAATACTGAAAGTTGCCAAAGACAAAGAAGTCACATACAAAGGAAAGTGCATCAGAATTATAGCTGACTTTCTATTACAAACTGTGAAAGCCAGAAGAGGCTATAGTAAAGTATTCTCAGTTCTAAATGACCATACATGCCAACTCAGAACACTTTGCCCAGAAAAATGTCTATTAAAATTGAAAGGGAAAGGAAAAAATAATTCCATGAAGAGAACTGGATGAAAGAATTTATGTCCATGTAACAGACAATAACAGAGAATACTTGAAGGCATGAATACACAGAGCTGAAGGAAGGAATGCCTGTACCCAAACAGCAACAGAAAAAAGAATAAAACTAAACAAAAAGATTACTATAGAAGCATAAAGTTAGATCAAGAATGCAAACAGGCAGAAAATAATGAGGACTAATTCAGAGAACTAATATTAAGAATTAAAAATACAAAAATCAAGAAAACAAGTGACCCAATTAAAAGATGGGCAAATGATCTGAGCAGAGAGTTCTCAGAAAGAATAAAGATGGCTAAGAAACATCTTTAAAAGTATTCAACATTTTTAGCTATTATGGAACTGCAAATTATAAACAGTATACCTTAGTCAGACAGGTTAATATCAAAAGAAAAATATTAAATTCTGGAGAGAATGTGGGGAAAGGGGAACACTCACTCACTGTTGGTGGGATTGCAAGCTCATGCAACCCCTATGCAAAGCTGTGTAGAGAACTCTTTAGAAAGTAAAAATGAACCTACCACTTTCCCCAGTTATATCACTCCTTGGCATAAACCCAAAGAACTAATTCTATTGCAGAGATACTTGAATACTTGGATATGTTTGTTGCTTCTCTTTTCATAATAGCTAAGAGATGGAATCAACTTAAATGTACCTCAGCTGACAAGTGGATAATGTAAATGTGGTACATTTGCAAAACGGAGTTCTACTTAGTGGTAATTAAAGAAAGATGAAATCATGAAATTTGGAGGTAAATGGATGGAACTACAAAATTTTATGCCAAGTGAAGTAGCACAGACTCAAAAAAATAAATGACATATGTTCTCCCTCATTTTTTTTATCCTAGCACCAAATCCTTATATGTATGTATCACAATGTTGTAACTGCAAGAACAAGGAAAATGGAAAGGAAGCAGAGAGGTAAAGGGACAGAAGGAGATGAGAGATAACAACAGTAAGAGACAGCAGTTATTCAGGGAGAAATGGATAAAATGAGAGGATTCAAATGGGAGGAAGAAGGGAGGGTTATTCACGAAAATTGGGACAGAAAGGGAAGTAGGCAGCTGGTATTATAAAGGGAGAAATGAGGAAATGGGAACACTTCAATTGGGGAAGGAATGGAGGGAAGGTTAGACAGAGAGAGAGAAAGAGAGAGGAGAGATAAATAATGCCTAGCTAGTATAAAAAATATCAGAGAGAATCATATTAGTTTAACAACCAAATGACAATTTACACATACTATAGCTCTCCATGAGTGCTTGTGTATAGCTGAAGACTTTATAATTAGAAACATTGTCAGAGAGGAGAAACCTTCCTTGGCCAGAGTAGTCCAAGAGACTCCCCAAATTCCATAGGCTATTGCCACAGACCTTGATTGCCACCCAGAACTTGAACCTACTGGTGAACACAGGACATACATCAGATACTGGATTTGAAGCAATGGAGCTGGAACTGACCTGGAAGCCTCTGCCCCTGAAGGCTAGCTCTCATAGCTTTGGAGAGCACTTTGCAAGCTGCTAAGGGGAGAACATCAATCTATGGTCCAACACCTACTTCAAGTCCAAATAACCACATCAATGACTGGCACCGTATATGGCATTGATGCATTATTGTAACTCTTACCTTGGGAACAATTAATGGCTACCTAATTGGACTTAAAGTCCAGTCAATGGTGTAAACTCCTGTGTGGAACTGTAAACATAGCCAAAAACAAATGGCTGGAGATTTCATACATCTTAGAGAAATCCCCACGGATGTCACATGCCCTGGCTAATGTAAATTCTTACTAAGTGCAACATATGTATCCTTCTATTTACACTAAAGTATCCTGGTCACCACTCATCAAAGAAGCTTGTTTTGTATCAGTTGGAGATTATTATAGAGTAGCAAAACTGGTCAAATCCAGACATTGTCTGTCAATTTCCCAACACTAGGACTATCATCCCTCTGCCTGCAACATCCCCTAAACAATAACAATTGTGCGATTTTGGTGTCACTGCCTTTATGTGCCAGATATTATCAATAATCTGAAGAAAAACCTGCCTCAGCATTGAAATACCAATATCCACCCTGAAAACAACAGAGCTGTCATGACTGAGCAAAATTGGGGACTAAATGAATGTGACAAAGCACACCCAAGATATCAAAGGGGATATACAACTACAGCTAGGCCCTCTATAGCTTTCCATATAACTCATCAGAGCCAGATACCATAGGACTGGAATCTTCAGGTTATACAATTATTTTTCAACCACTAGGCATTTTAATTCTTAATGAGCAAAAATAATATCCACATATGAAATTCCTCCCCATGGAAGGCTGACCTTGGTTGCTCCATTTTCCTGCTGACTCTTTCCTCAGGCATGACCTGCTTACTGCCGAGAATCAGTGCATTCCCCACCCCCAGCTTGTGCAAGTCTTCCAGTGCAGTATTCATCTATGCATGCGTGCATGTCTGCCACACTGCGGAGACTCAAAGAACTTCCCTGAAACTAATGACCTAGGGTAGGGAACGGTTAACTCCAAGCCTGTGAGAAGCCATTCTGAACATAATAACTACTGCTTTGATACAAGAGGTGCATTATCCTTCTATTTGGAAAAATCCCTATTCAGTCTGAAATCTTGACAGTTTACATCCCTACCAAATATGTGAAATCACAAAACAAAAGTGAAAATTTCTCTTGTCAATTAGATGTTATACATTCAAATTTTATCAGTAATCAGACATGCACTTTCAAGTGACACAATTGAAAATGGTAATGTGATTTTAGGACCTAATTATGTTCTTGTTCCCCAGACAAAGTCTACCTATAGGAAGGGGAACTGCATAAAAGTATAAAGAATTTGCCTTTAAAATGGACAATCGGGTTGTGTACTATAAAGTCAAGGAGGGAAGGATCTACAAAAAGGAAAAAGTGGCTTTCAAAACAAATTTAAATTTTCTGTCAGTAGTGGCAGCTGCCTCCAACATCACACAAATTACTGGGTTCGGGGCCGGAGCGATGGCCTAGCAGTTAAGAGCGCCGACCTCTCTTGCAGAGGACCCGGGTTTGATCCCCAACACCCACATGGCAGCCGAGAGCCGTCTGAAACTCCAATTCCAGGAGAACTCCAGTTCCAGGGGAGTCAGACGCCCTCTTCTGACCTCTGCGGCGTTGCACATCACGGGTGCACATACTTGCATGCAGACAATACATTAATACACATAAGGAAATAAATAAAATTAAAAAAAAAACAAGTTACTGGGTTGGACTTGTTTCAAGGCCTATATACAGGAACCCTACTACTCTAGTCTACCAATTAACAGGAGAAGAGGAACACAGGGCAACATACCTTGCTACCAGGCAGCAACTACAACTCATGTACTCCACCTCATTCAGATACCTTCCTCCACCTAGTCACTGTGGGGAGGGTGCTCTAGAGAAGCTTAGTAGATGGAGCCTGTGGAAACTGGAGGGGTGGGTCAAGTGGTAGCTTCTGTGGTAACCTAGTGATGAATGGCTGCCATTCTTCCTGTAGCAGTGGTACACATTCCTCTAACATCCTACACCCTATAGAAGGAGGGTAGCATCTTCTCTCCTGTGCTAGCCTAAATTGTTCCCTAGAACAGTACAGCACATCCAGGAGCTAGAAGTGTATAGTTGATATTACTGCAAGATCCTAATGAGATGTTCATACTTCACACATACTATACTCCCCACAACATGACTTGTCTATGCAAATAATGTCTGTGGAGAATCTGTCACCATTGGTGAAGCTCAAATTGCTCTGATAAGACACTGCCACCCTCTTCATACCTCTGAAGATACAGAAGGTACACTGTACCAGAGCCTAATAACTGCCCTATTCAGATTTTTCCTAAAAGCAAAAGCAGTCAATGCTCTTAGCTACTGAGTCATCTTTGGCCTCTATGTAAAACATAATTTTATTTTTATTTTCTAATGTGGCTCTTGGCGAGAGCAGGTCATTTTACTCTGAGGTTAATTACTAATATGTACTCCTGAATTACAGGTTACATTATTCAGGGGTGTGTGTGTGTGTGTGTGTGTGTGTGTGTGTGTGTGGTTTCTGAGTGTTTGTTACAAAATGGCTATGAAAGAGTTAAAGTCTCTGCAGAGTTGAGAAGGGTTCAATGCAGTAGAAGCAGAAACCTGATACAGATGAAAAGAAAATCTCTGCAGGGCACTAGATAAGAAGTTTTATAAATTGCAGGTCAGACATAAAGATGCTCATAGAGCAATTCTTTTAAATCCAGGAAACTGTGCTGGAGCTGGAGCTCAGGGATGGAGACAAGTTCCTCCAATGTGGCAATTTTTCTATAGAAGGCTTGTAAAATGAAAGATCAGTGTGTATGAGACAACTCAGTCCTTGGTTGCTGTTTCTGAGATAGGCTCAGGTCACAGGGAGAGATTTTTGTGCTCAGATCTCTGGTTTTTCTAATAATTTTTATGTTATGTATGTTTCTGTGTATTCTTGGTTTACTTTGCACAGTTTGTAGTCAGTTTTGTTTCAGGAGTCTTCTTTGCCTCATGGATCATGATGCAAAAAAAAAAAGATGCAGTGTCTTTCTATCTTAGTATTTACAACGAAATGGAATGAATTACCAGTTTGTAAGAAGCCCCTTTAAAGCAAGCACAGAATGAATGACACTGTTTCACACAATATGGAGTAATTTACGAAAGCCATGACCCTGACATCCAGAGATTCTGACAAAATTCACATCTGTTAGTTCTGTTTCTCTGAAGAAAGTTTATCATGAAGCACATAGCAGCATGAGAGTATCTAGAAGAAAGGCCAGGGAGATGTTTCAACATGTGGGAGCATTTGTTGTCCAAGCCCGGCAGTCTGAATTCAATCCCTGGAAAACATGTAAAGTTAGGGGAGAAAAAGTTGTTTTCTTGCCCTACATATGAGCTAGGACATGTGCACACCTACTCATAAATATGAAATACACACATAAATAATAATAATAATAATAGTAATAATAATAATAATAATAATAATAATAATAATAATGTGTTGATGAATTTTATAGATGAGCCCTGGGATTTCCAGATTGTTTACATCAATTGGGAGATTTAATTCAATCATTAATAGATATATCCATTAGTAAAGACAGTATAGGGGTGGGGAAGTGGGAGTGTTCAGGGGGGAGGGGAGGAGAGATAGACATGCAGGTGTCCATTTAGTGATGGAGGAGGAAACTGAGGAGATGAGGTACTATGGGAAGTGAGTGTTATAGGAAGAGAGTGGGATAATGAGGGTGCTTGGACCTGGGAGGGAGGAGGGAGGTTGGACAGGGGAGGGAGAAGAGAGATTAATGCTTTTGGGGGCCCAGAGAAGCTGGAGGGGAATGTGTTGTCTCCAGAACCCTTGAGAAATGCCTATATTTTGTCTGAATATTAGTGCATGTACAGACCTGGGGCTGTATGACAAGGAACACAGTACCTTCTACCAGAAGTCTAGTTTTCATAGTTCTAGAGAATACTATGAAATCTGCTAAGGGAGGAAATCAGTCCATGTTCAAATCCAGCCCTAAGCATAAGAACCAAAATGACTGCATAGCAAACTTCATCTACTGGCACAGCATTGGCACTGTTATCTAGGGAGGGGGTAATCAACAGCTATCTAATTGGACATAAATCCCTCTCAATGGGGGTGAAGACATGGCTGGCATTTGTAAACACATGGCTAGAGTGGTCATACATTCTAGAGAAATCCCTACCTCTGTCGTATCTCTAGGCAAATTAAATTCCTTACCTCATGTGAAATATTGATCCTTATATTTTCAGACAATGACACCTTGTCTGAGGTTACTGAAGAGTTCCACAACCCATCACATGCATAAAAATGGCCAGTCCTAGGTTACATATGGAACATATACACCTAAGGCTCATGGAACATAGCAGAAGAGAGGGGGTAGAGAGAAAACATTCCTTCACTCTCACTACCAAAACTTCCTTATACAACACAGTGCAATGCACACAGAAGGCCACAACTGTCCAAGTTTTAGAGAATAAAAGACTGCATAATGGGTGTCTGTGCTGGATAGCTTCAGTGTCAACTTGACACACCTGGGTTGAGGGAGCCTCAATTGGAGAATTGGCTCCATTGGACTGGCCTGTGGCCATGTCTGTGGAGTATTGTCTTGATTGTTGAGCAATGTGGGAGGGCCCAGCCCACTATGGGTGGTGCCACCTTGGGCAGGTGGTTGTGTACTGTATAGGAGGTCAGGCTGGGCATGGGCCAAGGGATCAAGCCAGTGAAAAGCATTCCTCCATGGCTGTGCTTCAGCTCCTGCCTCCAGGTTCCTGCCCTGAGTTCCTGCCTTGGGGTCCTTGAGTGATGAACTGTGACCCAGGAGATGTAAGCTGAATAAACCCTTTCCTCCTCAAGTTGGTGTCGGTCAGAGTGTTTTGTCACAGCAATGGAAGACAAACTAGAACAGAAATTGGTACTAGAAGAGTGGGGTATTGCTGTGACAGACCTGACCTTGGTGTTTTGGGGAAGGATTGTGGAGGTGTTTGGAACTTTGGGCTGGGAAGATCATTGAATGCCTAAAGATTGTTGCTGTGGAGCTTGGAGCAGATTTGCGGAAAGAGTTGTAGAAGATGGAAGCATGGCTTGTTAAGTTTCTAGTTTCAAAGGGGAGCAGAGATCATCAGGACTGTGTAATCTGCGGGTTCTGGTCAGCTGGGGCTGAAGAATCAGCTGTAAGTAACATGAGACCAGAACCTGAATTGAAATCTTTGTTGTACTGGAACAATTGATTCTGGTTAGCTGGGGATTAAAAATCAGCTGTAAGTAACAAGAAACAAGCATCACTGTGGTGAAATCTTCTGGGAAGAATTTCTTCAGGGTCAGCACAAAGAAGCTATGATCCAGAAGGGGCCTGAGCCTCCATCTCGAGCCAGAAGCAGGACTTGGTAATGTGTAAGAGTCTCCTATATGGTTCCGGTGTTGAAATTTGAGGGGGTCACAGAGAGCAGCCGAGGCTTGGCACTGTGAGAGGTCAGGAAAGACCATTGGTGGAAGTGCACCTCAGTTGCAGTGAAGACTCCAGGATTGCAGGGGTCATGGAGAGAAGCTGAGGCTTTGCACCAGGAGAGGTCAGAAGAGACCATTGGTGAAGGTGCTGCCTCAGTTTCAGTGGTGACCCCAGCGTTTTGGAGATGCCGGGACCATGGGACTACCACCAAGAGCAGTGGCAGGTGTGGAATGGAGTCAACCTGGGCCTTCGCGATGAGCTGTGTGTGTCACGGACAGCAGAGTCAGAGAAGGGGAGCTGCCAAAACCCTTTGGTGCCCAGAAGATTGTGATTCCCAGGTGTCCAGTCTTGAGCTACTTGCTGGACTTAGGTGTTGTTTGAGTGTGCCTGATTCTTCCCTTTGAAATAAGACAGTACTTGTTTTGGATTTTACAGCAGCCCATAGTTAAGAGACTTTTGACAGACCATGAACTTTTAAGTATTTGGACATTTTAAGGACTGTGGGGCTTTTAAGGTTGTACTGTCTTAGGTTGTGTGTGATTAATGTTAACATCATACTTTGGGGATAAAAACTGGAAAGGTGGTGGTTTAATAGTGATATGTTTTGTGTGTCAAGTTGACAAGGGGTCAATTGTGCTGGATAGCTTTAGTGTCAACTTGACACACCTGGGTTGAGGGAGCCTCAATTGGGGAATTGGCTCCATTGGAGTGGCCTGTGGCCACGTATGTGAAGTATTGTCTTGATTGTTGAGCAATGTGAGAGGGCCCAACCCACTATGGGTGGTGCCACCTTGGGCAGGTGGTTGTGTACTGTATAGGAGGTCAGGCTGGGCATGGGCCAGGGGAGCAAGCCAGTGAACAGCATTCCTCCATGGCCTGTGCTTCAGCTCCTGCCTCCAGGTTCCTGCCCTGAGTCCCTGCTATGGGCTTCTTGAGTGATTAACCGTGACCCATGAGATGTAAGCTGAATAAACCCTTTCCTTCTCAAGTTGTTGTTGGTCAGAGAATTTGTCACAGCAATGGAAGACAAACTAGAACAGTGTCCTTTGTTACCATTACTATATTAATCCTCATCGACCCAGGGCTCAGGGCCCATTGTTGAAGAGGGGTAGATAGATTGTAAGAGCCACAGTTGCCCTTGAACAAAGGAAAATAGAGGCATTCAGGCTACTGGAACCTTGCATATCTGAACTTGTGGCAATGTTGGCCTTGAACACAAGACCCAGTCCAACTCAATCAGACAAGG
The DNA here is from genome assembly GCA_009823505.1 of Rhizomys pruinosus. Lineage (NCBI taxonomy): Eukaryota > Metazoa > Chordata > Mammalia > Rodentia > Spalacidae > Rhizomys > Rhizomys pruinosus. The sequence continues at coordinate 2,203,514 of VZQC01006228.1, read as the reverse complement.
GCCCTGAGTGGAGTGAGGGAAATGGGTAGGGGACTGCCCATAGCCTGGGAGCTGTGGAATGTGATTACTGCTTGATAAGGGAGAATATACATTACTTAGGATCTGTAGAAAGCCTGATTCCATTCCAATAGATGAACTTTCACCTAAGGACATTTGGGCACAAATGATTGACTGGATAAGAATTAACATGTAAAGGGTAGAATGCATGGAGTCCAGCAGAAGGGGTGTGTGTGAGCATGGAGAGGGGAGGGGATCTAAATTTGATTTAGAGCTGTGTTAAGACATCTACAAAAGCTCAATAAAGCTTAAAAGTTAAAATTTCAATAAAAGACGTATCACATTTGTAATTCTGATTTATGTGTGGAGTGTATATATGCATATTTTGGAGTAATATAAAATTAAAGGGAACAAAAAAGAGAGAAAAAACTGTTCAAAGAACTGACCAAAGCAGTAAACTTCTGCATGCAAAGGAAAAAGAAAAGACTGAGAAAAAGATGCAAGACAGGACTTAACATGCATGGCAGAATCCATGGGCTCTGGTGCGGGGAGGGAGGAAGGGGAAAAAAAGACATCACAGTGTAATTTTCATTAAACTATTTTGAAAGAAAATTGTGACTCTCTCTCTGTGTCTCTCTTGCTCCCTTTCTCTGTCTGTATGTGTGTTTGTGCATGTTTGTTTAACATTATAGTGTTTTGAAATTGTTATAGTTATAACTCCCACGAGTCATGATTGAATTTAAAAGCAATTCCTACTACTATGTAAAAACATATGAGATACATGAACATATATAAATCAGGGGACACATACTTGAATACTCCTAGCAACAACATTATTGGTAACTGAATATTAGTATAAACCCAATATTCAGGTAGTAATGATCCATTCACTATGAAAAATAATCTACACAACACACATATGGAATAACATGAAGGAACAGAATGGGAGTTTTTTCTCTTTTGGGATAAGAGGTCAAGAATAGGCAATGGAGACCAAAAATTTAAGGAGAAATATGTACTATCTCTTTCCTTTTGTTTAATTTTGCTCCAGACAGACTCTCCTTGTAGTCCCTGCAGGTTTGGAACTTGCAATATACAAGAGGGTGGCCTTGTTCTTGAGATCAGCCTGCGTTTTCTGTCCTAGTTCTGTGTCCTTGAACTAGTGATCACCTATTTGTTTTCTTTGGAGACAGGGTCTCTGTGTAGCCCCAGGTGCCTGCAGCTCACTACATAGACCCAGTTGGCCATAAATCCCTAGATTAGGAAAGTAGCATTATATTTTAAAGCAATATTATTTTCTGGTATTTTAACCACATCTATGTTATAAGATAAAATTAAAGAATATTTGTGGTAGCACACACGTTAATCACAGTGCTCAGGAGGCAGAAGAAGTAAATGGATCTCCATGAATTTGCAGCCATCCTGGTCTATATAGGACATTTCAGGCCAACTAAATACACAGAGATTATCTCTCTGTCTGTCCTCTTCATCCATCCATCTATCTATCCATCCAGACAGCCAGATAGCCAGCCAGCCAGGCAGACACCCATCCATCCATCCATCCATCCATCCATCCATCCATCCATCCATCCATCCAGAGCCAGCCATCTACCTAAATGTCTGGGGTGCCAAGAAATATACTTTTAAATAGTAGGTTTCCCAACGTTGAACATTTTAAGGAGATTTTGGATTGTGAATGCTTAAATTCATTTTAAGCATTCACAATCCAAAATGTTCCAAATTTCTGTATAACAATTGCTCCCACTATTACCTGCAAAAGAAGTTGAGCTCTCCAGAAATTAATAGAAGAAAGGCCCTGTTAAAATGCAAAACATATGAATACTAGATCCACTCTGCAGGAATACTTCCTAGTAGGAATGTGTCAGAGATCCTGATGTTTACGGGCAAGAAATGAATCTACCTGTGCAGGCACTTGCAGCAGCATTTTCCCTGAATGAGCCGTGGTATATACTCTGCTCTCCTGAATCATGTGAACTTTCTTTTTTTATTAATATAATGCTTGTGAACTTCCTTAAATGTTGCTTTATGTGATTTCACAAGGAGAAACTGGTAGATTCAATTCTAGGAACTATGAGCCTTATCTGGTTCTGTTTATATGTAAGCATCAAAGGGTGACTAGAATATTGGGAGTGTCTTTGGGTATATGTCTCTTCCATAAATTAGCAATATCTCTTACAAGAGAATAATTGAAAGTCTCTCCCTGTCAGTTGGATGTACTGTGGTAGGAGAGAAAGATCAAACACCTTTTAATAATATGGCATTGTTTTCATGTACTATGAGCTGAAATATGCATCTTAACTAAGTTGGACAAAGGCTTAGATCCTGACATCTACTCCCCACCCCCTGATTCTGGGAGTATCCAGTCTGAATCCTTGCCTATTTGGAAGACAGGTAAGGATACAAATTATTTAACTTTTAAGAATAAATCTCACCAGGCTTGGTGGCGCACGCCTTTAATCCTAGCACTCAGGAGGCAGAGGCAGGTAGATCTTTGTGAGTTCAAGGCCAGCCTGGTCTACAGAGTGAGTTCCAGGACAGGTGGGGCTACAAGGAGACACTGTCTCAAAAAAAGACACACACAAAAAAGAATAAATCTCAAGGTTCAGCTGATTTAGAATACAGTCACAAAGAGTTAATTTCACAAATGATGTGTTTGCTTAGCTTTTCTGCTGATAATTGACAGGAGATGATGTACAAACTGTAAGGAGCACATGAATTAATGTGAATTTTGTTTTAGTAGTTTGGGATTGAATTTTCACTATTTGTTCTTCTCTTCCCTCAGCCCTTAAGGAGTATATTATAGTCAAGCCAAAGCAATGGAGAAAAAGCAAATATCCGGGGCTGGAGAGATGGCCTAGCGGTTAAGAGCACCGACTGCTCTTACAGAGGACCCGGGTTCAGTCCCCAGCACCCACATGGTGGCCGAGAACTGTCCGAAACTCCAATTCCAGGAGAACTCCACTTCCAGGGGAATCCAACGCCCTCTTCTGACCTCCGTGGCATTGCACGACACGGGTGCACAGACCTGCATGCAGACAGTACATTCATACACATACAGAAATAAAATTAAAAAAAAAAGCAAATATCCAATACTGGTGAAAATACTGAATTTTATAAAGTATTATAAATATGCAAAATATTATAAATAAAGTTATAAGTGTTCAAATAATATGAGCTATGTTTCTGATTAAGTATTGGCTGGGTGTGGTGGAGCACGCCTTTAATCCTAGCACTTGGGAGGCAGAGGCAGGCAGATCTTTGTGAGTTCAAGGCCAGCCTGGTCTACAGAGTGAGTTCCAGGACAGCTGGGGCTACAGGGAGACCCTGTCTCAAAAATACAAAAANGGGGGTTTGTAAACCCAGAATAAAGACACTATGGGGGTATTTTCTAGGTCAAGAGAGAGCTGGAAGTTGCATTTCCAAAGATACCCAGGGACAGGAAATGAGAGCTTCAACCCCCACCACACCCCAGGGAACAGGAAGAGGGTGTTTCATATTCCAGACAGAACACAGAGAACTGTGAACATACAGAAGAGACCTAGAGAAAAGGAAAGGAGCGTTTCCGGGTACAAAAGAACAGGAAGGGACAATGCACAGGCCGGAAGATCGCACACACGGGAAAGGCATGGGTGTTCAGGCTGGAGGACGCAGGACACTGCAGTCACGAAGTCTCCCATAGGAAAACACCCACTCTGGGCACGGCACGTGAGGGAAGCGTACACAGCAGGCAGGAGGAATGGACAGGAGAGGACCTGGAGGGAGGACAGCGGGGAGGAACAAGGGGAGGGAGAAGAGGAAGGAGGGAAGGGGCGGGGGAGTGGGGGAATCTCCCCCCTTGAACTTCTCACCGACCCTTCCGACCCGCTAAGGGGACGGGAACCCCAACGAGAGGAAGAGGAGGAAGAGGAGAGAAAAAGGAAGAAGAGAAGAAAAAGATCATAGGGAACAGAGCAGCGTGGCAGGGAGAGAGAGAGAGAAAGGAGAGGGAGGAGGAGAGGAGAGGCGAGGAAGGGAGAGGAAAGGAGGGAGGACCAGAGGACGGGGGCCCCTGCCCCCCGCAAGAGGCAGGCCGAGAGGAGAGAGAGAGAGCGAGAGCCAGAGAGAGAGCGACGAGCCGAGACTCTTTGTAGAATAACTTGCACCCGCCCAGCATACACCTGTTCCAGCACAGTGAGCAACAGTGACGCACCTGTGCTGGCCACATGGGGTACTGATGCTCGTACCTTTGCTGTTCTGCAGACCCCCCTTCATGCCAGTTGCTGTCGTTTTCTTTGGTCTGGGTCTCTGCTCTGTCCCCCTCTCTTCAACTCTCTGTTCCCCCCTCTCCCTATGGGTCTGTCTCATTCTCCTGTTTTTCTGTCTCAATCTCTCTTCTCTCTCTCTCTCTCCTCTCTTCTCTTTATCTACTCTCTCTGTCCCTGCCCAGGTCTCCTCCATGTGCATGTGCGTGCGCACGTGCGGTGTGTCTGTCTTGTCTGCTTTCTGCCTCTACCATTACCTTCAGCTTGGACTGAATTTCTCTTGATTTCCTTCGAGCCAAAACCTGGATGTGACTAGAAACCTGGAAGGAGAAGTAGATCAGGCAAAGCCTCCCCTGCATCTGTCACTCACCTACCTTCCCTCCCCCTCATCTCATTTTTGCAGGCTCTGCACACCTTGCTACTCCCAAAACACATAATCTTACCAGATTCGACGAATCACCTTTCCGCGCGCGCATGGTTGTTTGCACGCGTTGGCAGCACCGCGCCCTGTGGAGATGCTCTCAAAGCCACTCCCCCACCGGCCCCAGGCCCCTATTCGCCCTCCTTCACCCATCCCTATCCTCTGTATCCTCTACTCTCTGTCTCTCTCTGAACCCCTCTTTCTAATAAACCTGCTCCAGGAAATTCAAGGGAGAGGTGGCTCCGCAGGTCCAGAGCTGAGTTCCCAGTGCAGGGAGTCCCTGGGCTCTCTGGCCAGGAAGTCTGGACAAATCGGGACCCCCCCACCCCCAAGTCCAGTGAGACCCAGGGAGGCGGGCCGTGTCGGGAGAGCCACCTGGAGTCATCCTTTGACCTTGCGCCCATGTGCACACACATGCTTGCCCACCCCTACACACACAGATCACACACACCGGACACACACAGACTGCTACAAGCTGGTTTTCGTAAATCTTTTGAACCACTTCTGTGATGAACCTCAAGCAGCCCACAGGAGCACGACCTTCAGGAAGGGCCCCACCCTGGGGCAAAGCCAAAAAATCAGTCCTGAGACCTGTTTGCGAGTCCTGGTCTTTCCGGTCCTCAACTTGATGTATCGGGCAATGAGTTCGTTCCGACCTGGAGAGGTCAAATTGGAAGACTAAGGCAAAGCCACAGAACTTTGATGGAGTTGCAGCTGCTCTTACACTGCAGTCACCTCTCCCTCTGGACCATATTCCAGCTGTGTGACTGTACAGACCACTCGATTACCTGTGCCTCAGTTTCCTCATATCATAGATATTCTAGAGTGTTTTTTTGTTTGTTTTGATTTTTTTTTTGGTCTTTTTGAGATAGGGTCTTCCTTTTAGTCCCAGCTGTCCTGGTGTCATGGAACTTAATATGTGGAACAGTTTGGCCTTGACCTCACAGTGACCTCTGCCCTGCCCTTCTGTCCCGGCTGGGATTAAAGGTGTGCCTCTCAAACACCACCCGCGTACTTAAAGAAAGTTCTTAGCTGCCCTGTGGGTGCTGGGCATTCAAACTATGGGTATCGGCCTCACCCCAGCCAGTCGGTTCCTATTAATGCTGAGCCATTATCTTCAGCCTCTAGAGCTCTTTTGAGTCATGAGTTTATGGTATCCTCAAACTCGTCCCCTTTTATTTTTCCTTTATTTCTGAAAAGAGTCCGTACCCGGTAAGGCTGGCCTGAACTAAGATAAGGGTGACTGTGAACTCCTGATCCAGGGGGTGCCCCAACACTCTGCCGGACACAACTCATTTTCACAAGGTGCATTCACAGGTAGGAACACACTGGTTACTGTCTGTCACTCAGTGGGCCCGGGCTGGAAACTGAGGGACTCACCGTACATCTTGCCCTCGTCTGACAGGATGATTTTGCGGCGGCCGCACGGTGGGTAGATAGCCAGGGCCTCCTGGAAACTCTGCTCGATGTCTGGGCTCCACACGCACTCATGATCAGGGCGCCATCTCCTCCAACACCCCTCGCTTCCACCTGTGCCCTCATCGCTGCTTCTCATGCCAGTCCAGCCACATCCATCCAGGGGGTCCCCACGCCGGGGGTTCCCACTCATGGGCCTACAAGGACAATGGACCAGGAAGCTACATCCTCCCCCCTATTTACCACGGAAGGGGGAGGCTTTGGTTGGGGGATGAGGTGGAGACCCCCTGGGTTGGGGAGGATGTGGGGCCTCAGGACTTCTACTGCGCGTTGAGGGAGGAGGGCTGGGAGGACTTCTGGGTCTGGGGGAGGAGGGTGGGGATGACTCCTGGATCTGAGGGAGGAGGACTGGGGAGGACTCCTGGGTCTGCGGGAGGAGGCTGGGGAGGACTCCTGGATCTGAGGGAGGCGGCTAGGGAGGATCCCTGGTCTGAGGGAGGAGGCTGGGAGGACTCCTGGGTCTGAGGGAGGAGGCTGGGGAGGAACCCTGGGTCTGAGGGAGGAGGTGGGGAGGACTCCTGGGTCTAAGAGAGGATCTACTGCCTTTTTGTGCTTCCCTTTCTGCTTCCTCTCCCCGTTTCTGCCTTCCCCTCCTGCTGCTTCCCTTTCGGCTCTCTTCCCCCCCCTCTCCTCCTACTCCCCCTCTTTTCCCTTCCCCCCCCCCCCCCCCCCCCCCCCCTCCGCTTTCCCCCCTCCCCCCCGTTCTCCCCCCTCCTCTCCGCCTTGCCTCTCCTTCCCGTGCCTCCTCCCGTTTCTCGGCTCCCCCCCCGCTCCCCGACCCCCGGGCTCCCTGTAACAGCCCGGGTTTTCCCCCCCCCCGTCTACCACCCGTGTCGCGTCCTGTGCCCCCCTTTCTGCTCCCCCGCCCCCCACTGGCCTCTGTTGGAGCGTTTTTCTCTTTTGGGATAACTTCCCCTCAAAACCCGACGGTAAAGAATGCACATGCGAGACCAAACAATTTAACGGCCTGCGAAATAGTACTATATCTTTCCTTTTGTTTTAATTTCCTCGATCCAGACAGACTCTCCTTGTAGTCCCTGCAGGTTTGGAACTTGCAATATACAAGAGGGTGGCCTTGTTCTTGAGATCAGCCTGCGTTTTCTGTCCTAGTTCTGTGTCCTTGAACTAGTGATCACCTATTTGTTTTCTTTGGAGACAGGATTTCCAGCCCAGGTGCTGCAGCTCACTACGTCCGTACCAGTTGGCCCATATAATCCCTACAGCTTAGGAAACGCTAGCATTATATTTTAAAGCAATATTATTTTCTGGTATTTTAACCACATCTATGTTATAAGATAAAATTAAAGAATATTTGTGGTAGCACACACGTTAATCCACAGTGTCAGGAGGCAGAAGAAGTTAAAGGTCTCCGTATGAAATTGCAGCCATCCTGGTCTATATAGGACATTTCAGGCCAACTAAATACACAGAGATTATCTCTCTGTCTGTCCTCTTCATCCATCATCTGAGTCTATCCATCCAGACAGCCAGATAGCCAGCCAGCCAGGCAGAGCGACCCATCCACATCCACATCCATCATCCATCCATCCATCCATCCCATCCATCATCCAGAGCCAGCATCCCCCCTACCTAAATTCTGGGGTGCCAAGAAATTCTACTTTTTAAATGAGTATGGTTTTCCCAACATTAAACATTTTAAGGAGATTTTGGATTGTGAATGCTTAATATTCATTTAAGCATTCAGCAATTCCAAAAACCTTGCTTCCAAATTTCTGCTATAACAATCCCTCCGCTACCACATTAACAGACAAAAAGATGTGAGCTCTCCAGTAAACGCTTAATAGAAGAAAGGCCCTGTTAAAATGCAAAACATATGAATACTAGATCCACTCTGCAGGAATACTTCCTAGTAGGAATGTGTCAGAGATCCTGATGTTTACGGGCAAGAAATGAATCTACCTGTGCAGGCACTTGCAGCAGCATTTACCCTGAATGAGCTGTTGTGTATACTCTTGCCTCTCCTGAATCTGTGAACTTTCGTGTGTTATGAACTCTAGAATGTGGTGGAATCGTCCTGTTAAAGGTGCTTTATGGTGATGTCAGAAGAGAAACGGCGTCGATTCAAGCGAGGAACGATGGTAGCCGCCTATGCTGGTTCTGTTTTGTTTAGATGTAAGCATCATATTAGGGTGACGAGAATAGGGGGGGCGTGGGGCCACATCTGGCTCTGCCATAAATTAGCCCAATATCTCCGGACACGAGAATGACTGGGTTAACCAGTCGCTCCCTGTCAGTTGGCATGTACTTCCCCCTCGGGGGACTTTTGGTAGGAGAGAAAGATCAAACACCTTTTAATAATATGGCATTGTTTTCATGTACTATGAGCTGAAATATGCATCTTAACTAAGTTGGACAAAGGCTTAGATCCTGACATCTACTCCCCACCCCCTGATTCTGGGAGTATCCAGTCTGAATCCTTGCCTATTTGGAAGACAGGTAAGGATACAAATTATTTAACTTTTAAGAATAAATCTCACATCTCGCCTTGTGGCGCAACGCCTTTTTTTAATCCTAGCACTCAGGAGGCAGAGGCATGTAGATCTTTGTGAGTCCAGGCCAGCCTGGTCTACAGAGTGATTCCAGGACAGGTGGTGGCTACAAGGAGCCACTGTCTCAAAAAAAAGACCCACACAAAAAAGAATAAATCTCAAGGTTCAGCTGATTTAGAATACAGTCACAAAGAGTTAATTTCACAAATGATGTGTTTGCTTAGCTTTTCTGCTGATAATTGACAGGAGATGATGTACAAACTGTAAGGAGCACATGAATTAATGTGAATTTTGTTTTAGTAGTTTGGGATTGAATTTTCACTATTTGTTCTTCTCTTCCCTCAGCCCTTAAGGAGTATATTATAGTCAAGCCAAACCAAAGAAGAAAAAGAAAAAGAAACACCCGCGGGCTGCGAGAGATGGCCTAGCGGTTAAGAGATCCGACTGCTCTTACAGATGACCCGGGTTCAGTTCCCAGCAACCCAATGTCGGCCGAGAACCATCCGAAAGCTCCAATTCCAGGAGACTCCACTCCAGTGGGAAGCCAACGCCCTCTTCCTGAAGCCTCCGTGGCATTGCACGGCCCGGGTGCACGACCTGCATTGCAGACAGACAGTTCATACACATACACGAAATAAAATTAAAAAAAAAAGCAAAATCCTCAATACTGGTCTGAAAATATGTAATTTTATAAAGTATTATAATAGCAAAATATTATAAATAAACGTTATACGTGTTCAAATAAATGAGCTATGTTTCTGATTAAGTATTGGCTGGGTGTGGGGCGCCGCCTTTAATCCTAGCATCTTGGGAGGCAGAGGGCAGGCAGATCTTTGTGAGTTCGCAAGCCCGCCTGGTCTACAGAGTGAGTTCGCAGGGTACTGAAGCTGGGGGCTACAGAGGGAGACCGCTGTCTCGAAAAAAATACAAAAAAAAAAAACAAAAAAATAAAAAATAGATGATGATCTATTGCATATAGAGGAGTTAGTTTTTTAAAGAGATGTTACATGTCAGTGGACAGTAAGGAGTAAAAGGCTAGGATTTTCAGCAATTCTGTCTATTTAAGACAAATTATCTTCTACATCTAGAAAGAAAGCTAGGCAAACCTGTCGAAGAAATTTTGTTGAAGGAAAATGTTCAATATGTTTTATCCTGGAAAAGCATGGATGGGCTTAGTCTGAGGGCTCGGGAGCGGAAATCCAGGAGATCGCTGGGAGGCATTTGGGGTCCGGAATAATGAAATAGATCTACTCCAGCCGGGCGTGTGGCGCATGCCTGTTTCATCCTAGCATTGGGGGCAGAGGCATGCGGATCTTGTGAGTTCAAGGCCAGCTGTCTACAGAGTGAGTTACAGACCACGCTGGGGCTACAGGGAGACCTGCCCACAAAAAGATCCCCCCCCCCCCTCCTCCATAAAAAATTAAAAAAACAAAAAAAAAAAAAAAAAAGAAAAAGAAAGAAATAACTATCCAGTAGCGGAGAGAAAGAAGATTTAGGAGCTGAATGGCCTTGGAGGGGAGAAACGGTAGAACTTACATGGTGGGCAGGTGTGGAGGTTTCTGAGGAGCTGGGAGACTAGTCCTATTTGGAAGTGCAGAGAAATTGACTCTGAAGCACCAAACATGTCACTGGGAAGGGAAGGAGCAGACCTAGCTGGGTCAGTGGATAAGAAAATCTACCAAGATGCAGGGAAAACTGTCTCCTAGCGATGTGAAGACCTACCTGGTGGCTCTGGGAAAGAAAGTATGGGAGGAACTGTGTAGGCCAATGGAAATCTTGACTTCAAATGTCCACTGGCATGTATGACATTGAAAATTACAAAAATAGTAGGTCATAGAGTGATCAAAAGACAAATATACAAGGGGCTGGAGAGATGGCCTAGCGGTTAAGAGCGCCGACCGCTCTTACAGAGGACCCGGGTTCGATCCCCAGCACCCACATGGCGGCTGAGAACCGTCTGAAACTCCAATACCAGGAGAACTCCAGTTCCAGGGGAATCCGACACCCTCTTCTGAATTCCGCGGCATTGCACGACACGGGTGCACAAACCTACATGCAGACAGTACACTCATACACATACAAAAATAAAAATAAAAAAAATTAAAAAAATTAAAAAAAAAGACAAATATACAAAAGTTAGAAGTTTTGCAAGATAAGCTTTGTATTCCTTGAGCAGAGTGTCTATGCCTGGAAGAGAGGAGACCTTTCTGAAATTGTTGAATCTTTGGGCTGAGGACATATCACAATGCTACAATATTTGAGTAGTTTGAACACTTGTGGTTCAATCCTCAGAACCACAAACACCGGGAATGTTAATTTCTCCTTAAATAAACTTTTTTAAATTAAACTTTAGTCAGATTTCAGAACCTTTTACTAAGACTGATCATTTTCCAAGTTTAACACAAACCTAGATAACTGAGGTTATGAAGAATACCCCGCAATGGATATTAGCTTTTCTTAATATGACATCTGGCCTAAACTCAGCCAGAATCCTTGTGCTAGTCTAACACTTACTCATGCACTGGCCTCCATAGAATTTTCTTGATTATAATTTCCCACTTCCCTGTGCTCTACTCTGCACTGAGCATGATACCTGGCCCCTCTCTCATGGCAATTCTGTGGGAGTGCTGAAATTTAAATATATAAATTAGTGTACAGCATGGAGACATATCCCTGTTAATTATAGCTCTTAGAATGCAATAAATGCCATAAATGTAAGGTGAGCTTGATTTACATAGCAAAGTTCCATGCTTGTCTGCTATAATCAGACCCAGTCTTAACACACCCTTGCCTCAAATGTATCATTGGATAAATTATAAACACCACACACATATACAAATTAAGCACCAACACCTGACTCAACACTGATACATTATGCAAAATTCACATGATCCTTTAAGAGGAATTTGTGTGCCACTACAGAAAATATGCCCTGAGAGCCCTTTACTTTGGCCTCTGGATTACATCAATTTTATAGAAAATAATATGATAGTATAATTTACTGGAAATTTTGGTTAAAATTTTCTCACTTAAATAGTAAATAAACTCTGCCAACATCAACACTAAGAAATAGTTAAAAATTTTTGACAAATATTAAATATGTGTTTTAATGATATCACAAAAGAATTATGCTTATACAAAATGTAATCATAGCACAACTGGAAAGTTCATAATATTCTGTTACATCGACAAAAGATTTGTTTGCATATTTCAAATTCCAGATCCAAAGCAAACAAGTTAAAGTTTAAACAGGGAATAGTTTATTCTATTAATTGCTGTGTTTCACTGATTATTTTTTATTATGTTCTTTTTATTGACATTTTGTACACTTCATACATCATTTTTCAGTCCAATTTGGATACATGCCCATCCCCCTGCCTCTCCCCCTCCCCAGTTTATGGATTCTCCAATACAGGTCTTGCATCTTTCTCTCAGTGTTTCCAAGGATTTTTTCTTCACTTAGCATCATGACTTTGAGTGTCATCCATTTACCTGCAAAGTTCATGATGTCATCATTTTTTACTGCTGCATAGAACCCCATTGTGTAGATGTACCACAGTTTTGTTATCCAGTCATCAGTTGAGGGGCAATTGGGTTGGTTCCAGCTCTTTGCTATTGTGAAGAGAGCTGCAATAAACATAACTGTGCATGTATCCTTGTGGTAGGATGAGTCTTGTGGGTATATATCCAGGAGGGGTATCACTGGGTCAGGTGGCAGGCTCATTTTGAGTATTTTAAGGATTCCCCACAGTGGTTTCCATCGTGGTTTTTACGAGTTCACATTCCCACCAGCAGTGGATGAGTGTTATCCTTTCCCCACAACCCCTCCAGCATTTGGTGTCTTTTGTTTTCTTGATCTTGGCCAGTCTTATTGGAGTGAGTTGATATCTGAGAGTGGTTTTAATTTGCATTTCTAGCTTCTGATTTTAAGGTGGTACAGAATTGATCGGAGTCCAGCCAAATGAAACCAAGAGGTAGGAGTGCCATGGGTCTCCTCAGGCCATAATGACACAGATGCCACAGGCCTCTGCATAGCATCCTCTCCACCAGAGAACCAGGACCTACCTACCAGCCCATCCAGAAACCCAGTACTTCCAGAAGAACATGTGGGATGGAAAGAAAGGGCCCTGAATAAGCAGGCAGTATACTGAAGGTCTGGCACCCTGGTATCGTGTGATACAAATGCACCTAGTACTGTCACAAAGTATAGTGCAACTGATGAGGAAAGGATGCATACTAAGAATAGCCAGACCCAAACACAATCATTTCATTGATGATTAGTGTCAAAGGTGAAAGTCTGTTGAATTAATTTCATATTTAAACCATAACTGTACATTTGTCCATGCAACTGTTTATCCGTGTTTGCAAATGAAATTTTTAGGCTTAATAGGCTGCATGGAAGTCTTCAACATCTGCATTAAATATGGGACCTGCTAGCCAGGCGTGGTGGTGCATGCCTTTAATCCTAGCACTTGGGAGGCAGAGGCAGGCGGATCTTTGTGAGTGCAAGGCCAGCCTGGTCTACAGAGTGAGTTCCAGGACAGCTGGGGCTNAGCAGTGGATGAGTGTTATCCTTTCCCCACAACCCCTCTCCAGCCATTTGGTTTCTTTTTTGTCTTTTGTTTTTCTTGATCTTGGTGCCAGTCTTATTGGAGTTGAGTGAGTTGATATCTGAGAGTGGTTTTAAATTTGCATTTCTAGCTTCTGATTTTAAGGTGGTACAGAATTGATCGGAGTCCAGCCAAATGAAACCAAGAGGTAGGAGTGCCATGGGTCTCCTCAGGCCATAATGACACAGATGCCACAGGCCTCTGCATAGCATCCTCTCCACCAGAGAACCAGGACCTACCTACCAGCCCATCCAGAAACCCAGTACTTCCAGAAGAACATGTGGGATGGAAAGAAAGGGCCCTGAATAAGCAGGCAGTATACTGAAGGTCTGGCACCCTGGTATCGTGTGATACAAATGCACCTAGTACTGTCACAAAGTATAGTGCAACTGATGAGGAAAGGATGCATACTAAGAATAGCCAGACCCAAACACAATCATTTCATTGATGATTAGTGTCAAAGGTGAAAGTCTGTTGAATTAATTTTCCTATTTAAAAACCATAACTGTACATTTGTCCATGCAACTGTTTATCCGTGTTTGCAAATGAAATTTTTAGGCTTAATAGGCTGCATGGAAGTCTTCAACATCTGCATTAAATATGGGACCTGCTAGCCAGGCGTGTGTTGGTGCATGCCTTAATCCTAGCCGCTTGGGGGCAGAGGCAGGCGGATCTTTGTGAGTGCAAGGCCATCCTCGGTCTACAGAGTGAGTTCCAGGACAGCTGGGGCTTTACAGAGAGACACGTCTTGAAAGGGCAAAAAAAAAAAAAAAAAAAAAAAAAAAAAAAAAAAAAGATAACCAAGCAGTTATGAGCACCGACTGCTCTTGCAGAGGACCCGGGTTCGATCCCTAGCACCCACATGGCGGCTAAGAACCGTCTGTAACTCCAATTCCAGGAGAACTCCAATTCCAGGGAAATCCGAGACCCTCTTCTGACCTCCGCAGCATTGCACGACATGGGTGCACAGACCTACATGCAGACAATACACTCACACACATACGAAAGTAAACAAAATTAAAAAAAAAAAAGGGACCTGCTTTAAAAACAAAACAAAAACGGACCTAGGTCATTCTGCCTGGTTCTCTCCTGGAACTCATGAATTACACTCTGTAGCAATTATGCATTGTCTTAGTGTGAAAAAAGTAAACACTGCTGAAACAAACACAGTAATATCTTGTCCCAGATTTTGCTAGGACTGTGTTCATTGTACACTAACCCTAATCCCGAGTTCCAAGTCAGCTGGATGCTAGGTGGCGCTATGGAAATAGTGGTCACAGATTCTCCAAAATGTGCTGTGAAATTCAAGTTTAAGGAATGCAGTTGATTACTGCTGGGTGAGGAGGAGATAATCCTAAAGGGAAGGACTCTAGCCATGGTGACTGGATAGAGCCCAGTAGATGAAGTTGCACTGAAGAATCTCAGGGTATACTAATGACATTATAGGCCTTAAGAGAAATGATAGAATGAATTCAAGGGTTGGGGGGGGGAGTGAGCGTGGGTAATAGTGTATAATGATTAAGATTGATTGTAATGTTCTGTTTGAAATAACCAAAAATTCGATAAAAATTATAAAAAATAACTTAATTAGATAGCAGTATAAATATTCTTTAATGTATAACATTTGTTAAAAACTTCAAAATAGGGGCTGGGTAGTGTGAGTATTTGCCTTGCATGCTGAGGCCTCTGGGTTATATCTCCATCACAGCACCCTGCATCTCCAAAGAAATCCAAAATTTGTGATTAAAATTGAGGAGTCTTTAAATTAAATTATGTAAAATATTTTTATAAAATAATTGTGTCTTCATAGAATTTCATAGTAGCGTCCACCATCTCTAGGAATATTACAATATTCCTGTAGCTTTACATTTTTTTTGGAATTTTATTTATTTATTTATTTATTTATTTACTTATTTTTACGTTTTTTCTGTAAAATATGACAAGTCTTACTGTGGCTTATAACATCTCCTAACCACTAGAGGATGTAAGCTTGTGGCATTTTTTAATTTTTTAAAATATGATTATAATAGGGAGATTGAGCCCTGCTTTAATACAAAAGAAAATGAGGGTTTGTTTGTTTGTTTGTTTTTGGTCTTTTCAAGACAGGGTCTCCCTGAAGCCCCAGCTGTCCTGGAACTCACTCTGTAGATCAGGCTGGCCTTTAACTCACAAAGATCCCAAGTGCTAGGATTAAAACCACGCCCGGCCAGAAAACGAATTTTAAATGGGAATCGTTGGTTCTTAATTTTGGTCCTAAGCCCTTTTAGATTTTTTTTTTTCTTTTTGAGACAGGGTCTCCTGTAGCCTTAGCTGGCCTGGAACTGGCTATGTAGATCAGTCTGGCCTTGAATTCACAAAGATCCACCTGCCTCTGCCTTCCCAGTGCTGGGATTGAAGGCGTGTGCCACCACACCTGGCTGCCCTTTTAGAAGTTTAATTAACCATATTTCCTACTAGAAAAAGGAATTATAAAAGATGCACTATTGTGAATCTCCCTTTAGTAATGTATTTATAGATGTGTGTGTGTGTGTGTGTGTGTGTGTGTGTGTGTGTGTGTGTGTATTTGTATTAGCTCAGGCCAGGGAATTAGCTCAGCTAGTCTAGTGTGCATGAAGCCCTGGGTTGAATCTCCAGCACTACATAAAGTGAATATGGTAGTTTGTAATCCGAGATCTTGGAAGAGGAAGTTCAAAGTCACTCTCTTTTTTTTTTTAATTAATTAATTAATTAATTTTTTTTTATTGATGCTTTGTGTATTTCATACATCATTTTCCAATTCAGTTCAGGTGTATATCCCCTTCCCCCCACCCCACCCCTACCCATCCCAGATCATGCATTCTGCCATAACTTTTCTGCATCTTTCTGGCTTTTTTTGTTGTTGTTGTTTTGTTTTCATTTTTTTTTAACAATAAGTGATAATTTGTGAGTACAAGCATCCTTCATGTAAAACCAATTTGCGAGCAGTTGTGCCCAAACCCACATAGCTCATGGGTCGCACCATCCAGCAGGGGGGCTTGTATGTTCAATCAAGTTGATCAAATGTGTGTCCAGTCTATATTGTTGTAGTTTCACCATTCACCCCAGTCGCAGCCATTACATTCTACCGCGCCCCCTCTTCTGCAGTTTGCTCCCTAGGCTTAGAAAAGAGGCACAAGTGGATGGGCACAGCACCCTGCATCTCCAAAGAAATCCAAAATTTGTGATTTAAATTGAGGAGTCTTTAGATTAAATTATGTAAAATATTTTTATAAAATAATTGTGTCTTCATAGAATTACATAGTAGCATCCACCATCTCTAGGAATATTACAATATTCCTGTAGCTTTACATTTAAAGGCCAGGCCCCAGGTGATAGTGTACAGGGTGTTAGGAATAAATGTTGTAAATCCTTTAAAATAAAATAATTATTATTTAGTAATGGAGTCTTGGTATTTTGTTTTTCTACATGAAATCCTCTGTCAGTCCTCTTGGCTATTTTTTCTTGGGACTTAGGTTTTTTCTCAGTTCCTCCACATAGTTTTTTTGCTTTCTTTGCACAAGGTTTTCCTCTAAACAACTTATTTGATTTTCATTCATACTTGAAATGACTCCCTAATTTTATTTTTCTTTTCAACTGTGAATTTAAGTTGTGTCCAAAAGCACCCCATGAACTCAACAACAAGAACAGTGAATGAAAATTTTATACTAAAAACAATGTGATATTAGTGTAAGGAAAGATATTTTGAAAAATTGAACAATGTAGTATGCAGGTGTAGAAGAGATTTCAATGTAAAATGCCAGGGTATTTACCAGAAGAAAGATAGCAACTGAAAAACAAGGTGCTCAAATTATTGAGTATAACCAACCAAAGTGTCAACTCTAAATTCACTATGAACTGAATATTATAAATTGTATGTAAGTAAAGAGAGATAGTATTAACAAAATTTTTTCAAAAGAATACACATTTTTGTAAACTATGTGATTTGAGTTAAAATACATCATGGATTAGAAAATAAGCTATATGAAACACAGAATGTAATTAATTTAAAATATGGGTTATGAAACATATATTTACTTAACTTAAAAATATTTTCATTGAAACATGCTACTGAGAGAACAACAAAAGGAAGTTGTATCACAGTTGCTAGAGCACCTAAGCAGTGTGCACAAATCCCTGGTTTTTATACACTGACCCCATAAATCTGAGGTACTGATGCACACCTGTAATCCTAGCATGCGAAAGGCAGAGGCAGGTGTATTAGGAATTCAAGGCCATCTTTGATACAAAGTGATTCCAAAAACAGTCTGGTATGCAAGAGATCTTGTTAGAAAAAAATCCAACAGATCTACAAGATTTTTAGTGTTAAATTCATATATAGACATTACTATGTAGACCACAATGGCCTCAGATTCATTGAGATTTGTTTGGTTCTGCCTCTTGAGTATTGGGATTATAGGCAAGCCACCATGCCTGGTAACAATTTGACTTTAAAAAATTGCATGGATGAAGAGATGGCTAACTGATTAGCAACACTGCTCTTACAGAGGACCCAGATTTGCGTTCCAGTACCCACATAGATGATAGGAACTGTCTGCAACTCCAGTTCTGGGGGTTCACCACCTTCTTCTGACCTCCATGGGCATTGCACCACATGGTGCACTTACATATATGTGAGCAATATACTCAAAGAGAGAGAAGAAAACCTTCAAGCATACATAGAAAGACACTACAGGTTATAGCTATGGTTTATATCTGTGATAAAGTTCACTTCAAGGTGTTAAATCCTTGTAAACCATGCAAAGTATCAGACAGTAAAGAGGGAAAGATTAGGGTAGAAATGATAAAAGATACTGCTCAGGTTAAGGTCTTCATACAGATAAAGGGGAAAATCTATGTTAGAATATGCAGAGAGAGGCTTTAATAATGGCCAAATATAGGAAACTCTGATAGGTAGGGAATATTCCTCATACTTATGTCAATTTGGGAAGACATATAAAAAAGAACAAAGTCTCACAAAGCCTCTATCAGGCTTCTGTGTATAATGCAGTTACATAGGCTCAGCCTGAGTGCTGTGGAAATGGGAAAACTGGAATACAACTTCCCAGCCTATGGCAACATGTGGGAAATTAGTCTCTGATGGAGTGATTCACAGCAGCCTTTAACAAAAGTTGTACTCTATGGTCTTATTAGTCAAGGCATGCCTAAAAGCAAAATCTGGATATCTTATAAAGCAGAAACCAAGGCAAGGACTCAGAGCAAGATAAAATGGACAATAAATACAAAGAAAATGGGAAGTAAACGGGGCTAGGGTTATGATACAGTGGATAAGATCACTTAATGTTCTTCCCAAGGACTTAAGTTCAGTTTTCAGCACCCAAGTCAGGTGGTAGCTTACTACTACCTGCACCTTCAAATCTAAGGAATCCTACACCTGGTCCAGCATCCATGGGCTCTCATATACATTCTGCATTCACACACACACACACACACACACACACACACACACAAAGAGAGATAGAAATATGATAGTAATATATGATCATATATTCAACTATATTAACTTGAAAGATCACAGAGCACTTGAAATTTTATAATTCAAATTAAACTGTACCTCTGTATATGTCAAGTGCTTTCTCTACAATCCCTTCATACACTGGGCATTCTGCTGACTCATCCACTCCCCTCAAATGCACCTGCTAACATAAGCACACAAGCACAGAGGCACATGCAAACACACACACACACACTCACACACACACAATCCAAATCATGAGATCCACTGACATTTCTATTTTTATTTTAGTTTTTATTTCTGTAATTTTTATAAAGAAGAGATATGGAGCAATTCAAAAATTTGCAAATAATACTTGCACAGAAACTATGGTAACCTTGTATCATTCGAATTTTAGCATGTTTGCTGTTATAATCCACAATGGCTGCCCTTTCTTACTGTCATTTGAAACAACCTATCTCCTCCTCTATAAGTACAATAAGCATCAAAACTCACACTGTTTTCCTCCAAATCAAAAACTGTGAGATCCAAATCACCATTGTTTTTAAGAACTACTTCACAGAAGCACAGTGTACTATAACTTGGAAATTACCTCATTATCTGTATATCAATTATATCAATGGATTTCAGCCTATCCATCCCAGAAAATAAAGCAGACAACTAGTGAAAAGTCCCTTGGGGCTGTCCCCTCTGTGCAATATTTCTTAAATAATGCAAATTGCAGATTTTTTCAGTCCCTACCCTGATGTTCCAGACACCATCGATAACAAAAACTGCCTCAACATTGAAATAAAAATATCCACCCAGAAAACAAGAGTGCTGTCACCACAGAACAAATTGGGGTACAAAATGCATGGGAAACACATCCAGACATGAAAGGGGATAAGGAACTGCAGCTAGGTCATCTATAGCTTTCTGTATGATTCATCAGAGCCAGAGAGAGTAGGACTGGAATTCTCAGATTATACAAAATTATTTCAACCCCTACAAATTTTAATTCTTAATGAACAAAAATAATATCCACATACGAAAGATACCACATGGGGAGGGTGACCTCTGTAGCCATCTCCAGCTTCCTCTCCTCTGAGCAGGAAATGCTTACTGCAGGGATTCAGCGAACACCCCACCACCAGCTTGTCAAGTGAGCCAGTGCAATATTTCATATATGCATGCTTGCATGTTTGCCATACTGCAGGTATTCAAAGATCTTCACTGAACTTAATGGCCTAGGATAGGAGACAATAAACTCCAAACCATTTTAAGACTGGTGTCTTAAGGGAGGATCTCCAGAAACCACTGTTAATCTGGGTTTAATCAAGAGGGCTACCTATTTACAATATATGGTCATGAAGGAATTCGTGCTTTCCATGGTGTCTTTGTAGGAATTAGAAACCACATATTTCTGTTTTATATTTACATCTAGATCTCTCTATACACCAAACAGAAAGGGTGCTTGGAAAATAAAGAAACACAAGCTAAGTAAGCAGACATATGTCAGAAAATTGAAACTCTGGCTTGAGAAACTTTCTCTAGCTATAAAAAATTCCATATTAGTCAAATTTTACATGAATATTTTTATTTTTAAATTTAATTTGTTTAGACATAGTATGAAAACCCACCCTGGATATAATTGTGACTTTATTACAAGAGGTGAATTATCATTCTATTTAAAAAATTGCATATTCAGTTTAAATTATTGGAAAATTATATCCATTCCAAAGATGTAAAAACAAAATAATACAAAGAAACCAAAAAAGAAATGAAAGTTTCTCCTGTCCATTAAATCTCAATGTATTCAACATTTTATCTATAATGTGTCATAGCTTGAATGGAGTTGCATTTAGTGCTTTGACAATTAAATGATTTAATACACAGTTAGAAGAGGTCTTAGTACAGTCCTCAAGCATTTTACAAGTAGTGGACCTTAAAATTGTACCAAATGTTACAATGACACAATACCTGGGAATAATAATTTCTGACTTGTAATTATTATTATTGATCTTAACTGGATAGAAGGATTGGAGACTCGGAGGAATTCTGTGAAATGCTGTCTCTAGACATAATATGGATTTTGCACTCAGGAATTCACAGCAGCACTGATTATGTGTATGTATCCTGTGCAAGATCAATACTGTCAAAGCTACAAAATTGAAATATGGATGGGGAAAAAGCCTCTCTAGTTCTCACTGCTACCTGTGGAGGTATTGGAATTTGGTAGGTTATAAAGGAAACCCTGTCATATTCAACAGAAAAAAATGTAATTCATGGATTAACATACTATCCAAACATCTGTGTCTATACCAAAGTAACCTACGATAACAATTAATACTGTTTAAATACCTATATATCTAATTGCTGGTGCTTTTTTAGTAGGATCGAAAGGTTATTCCTGGACAAACTTTCAGCACATGAAAGAAAACAGCCAGAACTGACCAGAGTCTAAGACAACAGCTCCAGAGAAAGTAGACTGTTTTGCTTCTCATCCACCTGTGCCCCTTGTCTAAGCCTAGGGAAAAATCTGCAGAAGAGGGGGCATGGTAGAATGTAAGGGCTGTGATTGGGGTGAATGGTGAACCTACAGCAATATAGCCTGGACACTCATTTGATCAACTTGATTGAACATACAAGCCTCCCCCCCCCTCCTGCTGGATGGTGGGACCCTTGGGCTGTGTGGGTTTGGACACAACTGCTTGCAAATTGGTTTTACATGAAGGATGCTTGTACTCATAAATTATCACTTATTGCTAAAAATGGAAAAAAAAACTGAAAGATGCAGGACAGTTATGGCAGAATGCATGATCTGGGATGGGTGGGGTGGGATGGGGGAAGGGAAGGAGAAATATGCGTGAACTGAATTGGAAAATGATGTATGAAATACACAAAGCATCAATAAAAAAATAAAAAAAATAAAAATAATTTAAAATCCAAAAAATAAATAAATAAAAAAATAAAACCAAAAAAATATATAAAAAATAAAGGAGCAAGTGTGAGTGACTTTTCTTTGGAATGTGACTAATGTTAGTTTCTCCATGCTCCAGTGAATGAACCCACAAATATACACATATGGGGATCACTGCTTGGACTCAGTGTGTCATATGCAATTAACAAGATGACCTGAAGTTGGGAGTAAAAGTTATAGACACGTGTCTGGAGGGACTCAGAGGCAGTAGTAAGGAAGTAAATTATGAAAACATTATTCTTGAATTTAAAAAGTAAATAGGAATTCATCCGTGCTACTAGGTAAATAAATGTCTGACAAATTACTTTAAATTATAACAAAACAAGCAAACAAAAATAATAGGTAGACTGAATTTTATCAGAAAGAAGATATCTTCTTGCTTTTTGCACAGTCTCAATTACCAAGAAAATAATGATCTCCCATACCCAGGCTCTGTTTTTATTAAATGAACTTATACTAAAAAAGACAGAATAAAGTACACTAGTATATACAGGGAGTATGTTGATACACACTATTTTAGTCCTATTCAGTAATTCAGTATTCCAAGTGGAATTATTTCCAGCTCATAGTCTCCATGAATCCAATAGACATAGATCCAGGCAATTAGATGTTTTCCTAAGATTGATTAGTTTTCCTAATTAATCATTTGATAATCACATGAAAATGTGTATTTAAGTTGTTAGATCCTGCTGACAAAAATTTAGTTACTATTTCCAGGAAATTAATAGAAGTGCCTCTCTTTCCCCCTACTTTATTTAGCTATTGGTAATTTACTCCAGTAAATCTGCAGGGAGCAAATTGTACCCTTGCCATTTACTCTCTCTCACTTTGAAAGTTCTCTTCAGTACAGTTGCATTTCACAAAATATTTGTACAAATAGAACCTAAAGCCTAAAAATAAAGATGTGTGAGAACACATGCAGAATGCACATTGAGCACCAGATCCCCAAAACTACCCTATCCAGATTATTTCTGTAAAGTAAAAGCAGCCAGTGCTCTTAGTTGCTGAATCATCTCTCCAGCCTCTATGTAATAAGTAATCATTTAAAAATATTTTATTTATCATTTTTATTTTTGTGTATGAGTGTATTGCCTGCATATATGTAAGTGCACCTGTATTGTGCAGTAACCACAAAGGTCAGGAAAAGTGTTGGATTACCCTTGAATTGGAGTTACAGATGGCTGGTACCCATCATGTGGGTGCTGGTAATCAAACCTGGGTCTTCTGCACGGGTGGCCAATGCTCCTAACCACTGTGACATCTCCCCAGTTCCATAATATTAATTTTACTTAATGATGTGGCCATTGTCAACAACAGCTAATTTCTTCTGGTCTCAATTAGTTATTTTAATTCATGGATTGCACATCACATTATTCATAGCAGTGTGTGTGTGTGTGTGTGTGTGTGTGTGTGTGTGTGTGTGTGATCTCCCAATATACTCCTGGAGAAGCCATGAGACATTGTGTCTGATACAAGTACCAGAGCATGATGGTTAAAGGCAATAGGAGTTGCTTCAGGGGATAAAAAACTGAAAGATGATCATTTCAGCAGGATCTCCCAAGAATAAAGAGCCCAACTCCCACCTCAGACAAACCATATCCACCTGCTTACACAGTCTCCCTGAGGAAACAAGACAGGATAAGGCCATATAAGATGAGACAGAAAGACCAGTGCCAAAATTCATTACCAGCCCTGAAGATGAGTTAACATATTAAATCAGACGTACAACCAGCTGTAGTTTATTTTTTTAACTATTTTTTAGGCCTTTTAACCCTTTAAAGCAACAAAAACCATACTGGATGTTGAAAACAAAATACTTCCAAAAGAAAAAGAAGGGATACCTTACCATAATTATTTGAAATCAAAGCCAAACCAGAAGTCATTTAACAATAAGACCTTTAAATAACCAACTCAGATACTGTTTTGTATGAATAATTAGTGGTAAAAAGTTTTGTGGAATATTTAATAGATTAAGAGACATTCTTTAATAAATTTAAAGATGCCTGGGATAATAACCAAATTTATAATTTAGCATGCCCCAAACAAAACTAAAACAAATAATTTTGTTCACAAGCCTTATAGACCCATATGACATAATTACACAAAAAGTAGGTACACTCAAAACATGATAATCAAGGTTCTATCTGGACTCTGGGATTCTTCCCCAGCATGGCCTAATACCAGTTCACTTCACTTTATGGAAAGCTCTCAATTTAGAAGTTTTTATGTCAGTGTCCTAATCTCCTGGAAAGACTAGTTTAAAGTTATCCAGCATAACCTGGAGGACAGACTGGGTCTGACGCTTCGACTGAGAAGAAAGTCATTTGAAATTTTATATGTGCCTGCGATGTATGTAATGTGTGCACAGGAGGGGGTGGAGAGCGCTGGTCTCTCCCTCATTCAGATGCCTTCCTGGCCGGACACCTCTCGGTGTCTTAAGAGATCTTACCTTAGGGCCACACGTATAAACCCCGTGCTCGGTCACCTGAAGGTGAGTGCCCGTTTAGGTTACACGACCTCAGCGGAACCGCAGGGTGAGGCCCACTCAGATTCCGTAGCTGCACAGAGCCGTGGAACCATTACTCTCACTCTCACATTCACACACAATCATTCAGAGTTTAAGACATTTGTTGTTCCCTAGTTATTTCCACTAAATTTTAGTTTTCCCCAGATGTGGTCTGCTCTTTGGAATCATATGATCCCATTTCCTTCCTAACTGGAAGCTAATGCAAACGTGGGATCACCTCAAGACTTTGTATGGCTGCCTCCTGGGGGGGGGGGGGGGGATCGGCCTGTGCTGGCTTCCTCCTATCAGTCTAATCTGGAAGGGTCCTTACCTGTTCTGCACATCCATTCTGAGTTTCTGTCTTTATTCGCCTGGTGAGGGACTCTGGTTCTGGGCTCCACAGCAGTCTCACATGCTAGGAAACACAAATCCACTAAAAAACAAAACAAAACAAAACAAAAAACATAAACAAGGAGTCCATAGGAACAAAAACACTCATGCAGAAGGAGAAGAACACACAAACACCAGGAGTCTTAATTCTTTCAGTTAATCCTGATGATCATCATTGACACTTTATAAAATACTATATCAAATACACAAGACTAGAACTTGTGAGTTTTTAAAACCTAGGTTTGAAGTTATGTTTATTTTCTGACCAACTCCACAGTGATGATAATGCACTTTCACCTGAGGAAATAAATGTTATTGCCAATAGACTATTACAGTCACGGAAGATTACTTCAGAAAAATCAAATATCCAATGCCAGCAAAATGATTGAATTATGTAACTATAAATAATTGAACTCTGTAACTATAAATAAAATTATAATTGCATGAGCAATATTGAGGAGTTAGTTGTTTAAAGATACTGTATATGTCAACGAATGGTAAGGAGGAAAGGGCTAAAGATTTTACAAACTGTTTATTTCAGATAAATTATCTTCTACACCTAGAAACAAAGCCGGGAACCTGTGTTAAAATTTTTGTTGAAGGAACATATTCAAGATGTTTTAGTGGGAAATAGCAGGCCATATTCTGATGATAGGTAAGGGAGATTCAGGAGAAGCTGGGAGGCCTTAGGCGTGAGATGTAGAGTAACTACCCAGGAACTGAGAGAAAGAAGATTGAGGGTTTGGATGGTTTCTGATGTGAGAATGGGCAGATCCTACATATGGTGGGCAAGGGTTTAGGTTTCAGAGCAGCTTTCGGACTTGATTTATTTGTAGATGCAGAGAAGGAGAGTATCTGAAGAACCAACAGGCCTTCTGGAGAGAAGGAGCAGATCAAGCTGGCTCTGTGAATAAGAAAATCTCCCAAGATTCTGGCAGGACTGTCTCATAGAAATGTGAAGGTGTATTTGGTGGTGCTGTTAGTCTAAAATTATGAGTTCAGTAGAAGCCAGTTACCAGTGCCTGGGTATGGCTTGGGGAAACATTGGTCTAAGGATACAAATTAGGTTTGAGGAAGTTTTGAAGGAACTCCACTGTCACTACTTTTAGGGCATAGTAGGTGGAGTAATAGGATGACTGCAGGGGTTTATGTGGGGGTAGTATGGCATGTCTATTTGATGGTGGAAGTCCTCCCTGGAATAAATAAAATATGTTCCAAATCTTGTTAATTGGACTAGCATTATGGATGATCCGAAATTGCAAACAGCTAGCAAGTAATCCAGGGACTTAGTGGTGTATGTCAAG
Source organism: Rhizomys pruinosus (assembly GCA_009823505.1). Classification (NCBI taxonomy): domain Eukaryota; kingdom Metazoa; phylum Chordata; class Mammalia; order Rodentia; family Spalacidae; genus Rhizomys; species Rhizomys pruinosus. The sequence continues at coordinate 2,177,588 of VZQC01006228.1, read as the reverse complement.
GGACAATAGGCCTGTCTCCATAGTAAGCAGTTCACCTGCCAATAGAGGCTAAGCTAACAGTGGAACGGAAAGAATGTATGACAGAAAAAGGGTAATTGCAACTGGAATTAGACATGAGATCTCTTAGAACATATTTATAAACTGGAATGCAAAGTGGGAGAAAAACTTGGCTGAAGACATAATGCTGAATTTTATGGGAAGAAAATTGTGAAAGTTTGTGTTTGTATAATTTCCCAGTTCCCTGGTTTAGATATTGTTAGATGTCTCTGCAGGCTCCTGGTATATCTTAGTGGTATTTTTTTTCCAGTCTAGAGAAGTCACTTGTTATAATCCTTGGTATTGAAACAGGAATAACTAAGAACCCCACCGAAGGGAGAACTTTATAAATTCACTGAAGAAGAGAGGGAGACTCTCTCTGAATACTTGCTCTTTCACAGGTAAAGTAAACTCAACAAGCAGGCATGTAAAACTCATCATGTATAATCAAACCTGTGAACATATTCTCAGTGTGGTCATTAGGCATTACCCGAAGAAGCTCTTAGTCTACTGCTTAGTTATAATGGTGTAGTGTGTTCTGTGCAGAGATGAAGTAGAATAGATCAGCAACATCATGACTGCTTTACCATCTGGCAATCCCTCCATGACTCCCACACTACTTTGGAGAACCATTCTCTGAGAGCCAGTATCAACAGAATCCTGTAGGGATTCCTGGCTATCAGAGGGTCTTTGACATGTAATGCCATACCTTAGGGGAAAACTCTTTTCCCCCCATTGGGAGTAGGTAGTGTGGTGGACAGCTAGAAATTAATTTGTAAGGTTGGCACATGATACTATCATGCCACAGTGTACATTAAACTAAATAATCTCCTGAGACTCCAGATTTCCAGCACTGCTGATTATGATGTGGGCTAAATAGGGAAAGGGAAAACTGATATTTGAAGCTATGTTATAACATACTGTAATAGCAAGTAAATCAAGAAAATCAAAGGGAAAAAGCCCGAGATATAGGAACAATCATGATGAAATGTCAAATGTGGGAAAGTAATACCCTAATACATGGTAATCTATAAAAAGTCCTAAGTCAGAGCATCAGTATAACACTAGTATTACCACTAAATTGTTGGGACAACCTCTGCAAGGGATATCTTAGAAGCAAAGGCATGCACACTGCAGCTTATTGTTCTCCTCAATGTGAGGCTCTGTAGAAAGTAGAAATTGGGGGGCTGGAGAGATAGCCTAGTGGTTAAGAGCACCGACTGCTCTTGCAGAGGACCTGGGTTCGATCCCCAGCAACCACATGGCGGCTAAGAACCGTCTGTAACTCCAATTCCAGGAGAACTCCAGTTCCAGGGGAATCTGAGACCCTCTTCTGACCTCCGCGGCATTGCATGACACGGGTGCACAAACCTACATGCAGTCAGTACATTCACACACATACAAAAATAAATAAAATTAAAAAAAAAGAAAGTAGAAATTGAACTCAATACAGGTTGATGGTGGATACAGAGTTCAAATGCATTGTAGTATGGGGTAAAGTTCACACAGTTTTGGGGACCCTAACTTTAGGTAGCTACAGAGAGATCTCCATCCTTATGAGAAGAGCATGTCTTCCATTGTAAATGGGCCTGCTTTTGTACCCCAAAGTGGGCTGCATACATCCAATCCCAGAGAAAATTTTAGGATGAATATCTTGGAAACTGACATCTAAGCAACTGTAGTCTACCAGCTGAGTTCTTTTTCCAGGTTAGAGCAATGTGTTCTATAGAGGCAAGCCATAAGGGAACAAGTGCTGCTCAGTCCAAGATGGGGGCAACTTATGGAAAGACATCTTCTCACCAACCTTTGTAAACTTCAGGCCATAGAGTGCATGTAACCCAGAACAGCTAACATAGTTCAAACCTCAAAAACAAAAAAAAAAAAATATATATATATATATATATATATATATATATATATATATAACATTGTATAAAACCTAATGGTGACCAGGTGTGGTGGTACATGCCTGTAATCCTAGCACTCTGGAAGCAGAGGCAGGTGTATCTCTGTGAATTCAAGGCCAGCCTGGTCTACACAGTTAGTTCCAGGGCAGCTGGAGCTAAAGGGAGACCATGTCTCAAAAAGACCAAAAAAAAAAAAATCCTAATTGAATCCTTCAACATTTCCATGAGTTTTTCTCTATATTTTTAAAACAGAGAGGTCTTCTGGGACTAGTAGAATATAACAATATATTTTTGTTACAATTCTGTGTATGAGTCCCCCCCCCCCCGCACAGATATAAGTGCAACAATGTCCTGCATTGCCCATGGAGGCCAGTTACCCTGCAATTAGAATTACAGATGGTTGTTACTCATCATCTGGGTACTTGAAACTGAACCTGGATCCTCTGCAAGAGCAGCCAGTGCTCTTAAATGCTTAGTCATCTTTCCAGTACCTTGTACTAATAGATTTTAACTTAGTCCTGATATTATATCCAGAGAAAGACTGTTCAAGTAAAATGGCAGATTGGGATCAATTTCTGATACACAAGTGGGTCCAATTTGGAACAGCCACCCAGATATTCTCATATGTGCATGGGACACAATTGGGACTTAGCACCCAATGGGAAGTGCCTTTAGCTATATGGACAGGGATTATGAAGGCAACACAACTGGCAGTTTGGTTTTGAATGGAATATAGAATATGGGAGTTCACAAATATTATGGGACATTGTATAAGAAAAGGGAAACATATAAAGTGGTTCATAACTGAATGGCCATTGTGGGATGAGGGGAGACAGACTCTGTGTAGATGCTTTGAACTTTTAAGGCAATTCTTAACAGGGAACCCAGCAGAGCAGGTCACTAATCGTCATCACTGAGTAAAGAATTCAGGAACAGATACATTGTCTTAGGCTATCCAGGTGCATCTGAAAAAGCATTACATTTTCATCAGTCCAAAGCCATGTGGAAGATGAGCAGTAAACAGATAATATAAAAGATAGAAGAAATCATACTGAAGTCAGCTGATATGTCTAATTATCTCAAAATATTGTCACTACTGTCCCAAAGGCAAAGGTGCTGTATTTTTAAGTATTACTGAGTTTGTAATTAGCTTTTATTTCTTGTGAACACCTAAATCCCAGAAATATGCACTACAGTGCATAAATGGCTCAAAGTAGAACTCTCGTCTGAGAATAGAGAAAGCAACTCAGAGAGTGAAGATCTCTTTCCTCCCTGTTTTCTTTTCTCCAACTTCTCAGGTTCCAACCTTCTTGTCCTGCAGTTCTCATAGCAACAGGGGCCCACATAACAGTACTTGTAGAAAAGTAAATAGCACACAAGAGTAATAAACTTTCACCACTTGCAAGAGTTGTAGGTCTACTATAGTGTGTAGCCCTCCTTGCTTTTTGTTGTTATTTTTGCTGAATAGTGAACCCAGGACTGCTCTTTAGCATTTTAAAGCATGCATTCTATTTTGGAGCTATATCTGCAGGGTTTCCATTACTTTTCATTTTTTTCTGCCTCTCCTTTGGCCAATCGCCATAGATAAAACCAATGCCTTTGGTAGGGGACTGAAAAGGAAAGTCAAAATGAAACAAATTACTGAGAAGTCTTTGAAAAGGGGAGTTTTGCAAAGACAAATATAAAAGTCTTTAAAAACTCCAATACTGGGGCTGGAGAGATGGACTAGCGGTTAAGAGTGCCAACCGCTCTTACAGAGGACCCGGGTTCGATCCCCAGCACCCACATGGCAGCCAAAAATCGTCTGAAACTCCAATTCCAGGAGAACTCCAGTTCCGGGGGAATCCGAGACCCTCTTCTGACCTCCGCGGCATTGCATGACACGGATGCACAAACCTGCATGCAGACAGTACATTCACACACATACAGAAATTAAAAAAAAAAAGTTAAAAAAAATAAAAACTCCAATACTCCATCCACTCCTCTTTAAAAGGTTCAGCTCATTCAAATTAGCACATCACATACTGGGTAATGTTAAAGTCATAGAGTAATTAATTTTGGGCTTGTTGGGAATTATACTTTCCAGCTACAGTCTATTGGTCTATTCAGTTGTAGGATGCAGGCACTTATAGAAAATATATCAATGTGTGGCCATGTTCAATAAAACTTATTGAGAAACAAAAGCAATCAAGGTGGGAAGGATTATCTCATTGGCCATTACCACACAGATTTAGCAGTTGTGATATTATCATGCCAGTGTGAAGAGGAGGAACAGAGCTTTTGCAGGCAAGGCAGTAATTTTTCTGTTTCCTCCAAAATGCACATTTTTATTTTAAAATCATAAATATATTATATTTTTTCATAAAAAAGGAAAAGTTAAACTCATGGATTATACTGAATATATATTTTATATTTTGGAAAAATCTTGGCAACAAATTTTTATTTAAAACAAGTTTATTTTATTGTCTCTTAAAATTCCTATTATAAACAGTTCTTCCCAAAATTCACTCTCTTTGTTCTATGGTGTTCATTGTTTAAATTCTCAATACAAGGACACAAAAGTAGTGGCTTTGGGAACCAAAACCAAATTTATTTTCTGGGACCCTGACCTCTCAAGCTAACCACAAAAGAGCAGAGAATGGCTCTTTGGTCTCAAGTATATCACAATAATTCGATATAAATATTGTACATCCATTGCCCACACTCATATATTTAAAAACAGGAAACAAAGTTATGCAGAAGTATCCCAACTGAATAAATGCGATTAGTTGTCCTTGGTAAATGGAAGTAATGATTTTTCACTTCATTAAATAAAGACAAGATATGTGTTGGGGTTGAAGAGATGGCCTAGCGGTTAAGAGCGCTGACTGCTCTTGCAGAGGACCCGGGTTCACTCCCCAGCACCCACATGGCAGCTGAGAAACATCTTTAACTCCAGTTCCAGGGGAATACGACACCTTCTTCTGACCTCTGTGATATTGCACGACATGGGTGCACCAACCTACATGCAGACAGTTCATTCATACACATACAAAAATAAATAAAAAAATTTAAAAAAAGAGAAGATATGTAAATTTATTGGCCATAGGAAATGCTAGGTAAATATTCTTGAGTAAAACAAATTTAAAATGTGATAATGAAAAAGAGAGCTCCTTAAGCCAGGCATGGGTGCCTACAACTGTAATCTCCGTAAACAGGAAATGAAGGCAGGAATGTCAACTGTGATTTCAGAGAAGCCTGAGGATACAATGAGTCTTGATTCTGCTTCAGGAAAAATCTTCCTTGATATAGTGCTTGAAACTGAAGTTCCCATCAAAACAAAGTCATGCCCACGTTAGAGATTTCCAAAGCAGATTAACCCTGGATAACTGGAATGCTGTAACTACAACGCCCTTTTGTCTTTATTTATATTTACTTTGTTTAGCAGCCATCCATTGCCCACCTCTGCATCTGTGCTAACATCTTTATGACTGTTATAAATGACCTTGCAGAAGACTATCTTTCAGTAACCCAACGGAAATTTTCCTTGCTTTGCTAAAACTTGCCTAACCAATGTTTCTACCAATGTACTTGAAAAAATGCCTTGATACATGACTTTCCTTTATTATATAACTATAAAAGCTTCATGAAACTCTTTCCACACTAGGACATATTCAGAGAACATGGCCATTAATATTCAGCTCAAGAATAAACTCTTCTTTTTGAGATGAAATCTATGAGTTCTATCAATTGACTCTTTCACTTTGGTGATGGTGTTGGTCCTGATTATGGTATAAAAATTACTGAGTCATTTTTGCAACATACAAAGACATCAAAGATTAAGTACCGATTTTATAAGCATGTGCAAGAAAATGGATACAATGAAGCCTTACCATTGGTAGTATACTACAGTTTCTAATGAATGGAATCAGTAGTAGAATGGAGTATCCATTATAACTATCTTTTCCACTTTATTTTTATTATATCTGATATACATATTTATTTCATAAGTTAGGATAGTCAACATTTCTAGAATATATAAATTATTACAGAAATATATTAACTTATAATCTTTATATAAAATATTAATGTCTCTGTAGTTTCACCGTTCACGTTGGGGTGAACGGTGAAACTACAGCGATGTAGTCTGGACACTCATTTGATCAACTTGATTGAACAAACAACCTCTCACCCCCCACTGGATGGTGGGACTGTGGGGGTTTGGGCACAACAGTCTGTAGATTGGTTTTGCACGAAGGATGCTTATACTCATGGATTATCACATATAGCTAAAAAAAACAAAAAAAAAAAAAAAAAAAAAAAACCTGAAAGATGCAGGACAGTTATGGCAGAATACATGATCTGGGATGGGGTGGGGGTGGGGGGGAAGGGAAAGGGAAATATGCCTGATCTGAATTGGAAAATGATGTATGAAATGCACAAACCATCAATAAAAATTAAATTAAAAAAATAAATAAAATATTAATGTCTTCGCGTGTGGATTTCATCTCTTTATCTTATTTCTGTTCTTTAATATTTTTTGTAAATCCTCAGCTGAAGCTAAAATCAGAATATTGTTTCAACAAGAGGAAAATGTTTATGCTGTGTCAGTGACTAGCTTGCCCCTCAATGTCAGAATTTGCAAATTACACTCTCGTGGAACATTCCAAGCCCCCTTATATTATGTATGGCCTAAAATTTCTTTTCTGTTTTAACCACAGTTTGAGGGAGTTGCCATAAATACCAAATTGTCCAGAGGAACTTCAACTACTTAGTAAAAGGAATGTGCTTTTTTTTTATCAAACATAATATCCTGACTTCTGAATTAGGGAATATTTACCATAAAATTATGATAATAGCAAATGTCATTTTGAGCAGGTACACTTATATAAGTAATTGCAAGTGAATAATACATTTAAAGGTCAGGCCCCAGGTGATTACAAGGTGTTGGGAATAAATGTTGTAAATCTTTTAAAATAAAATAATTATTATTTACTAATGGAGTCTTGGTATTTTGTTTTTTTATGTGAAATCCTCTGTCAGTCATCTTGATTTTTTTTTGAAAAGTAAGAAAAATATAGAATATAGAAAATTTAAAATCAACAAATGTTTAAAGAATCAGTTATGAAATTCAAGCTCAGTATCACTCAAAAATATTTAAATATAAATCTACCATGTATGAATTTAATAAAAATGAAGAAAACAACATTGAAAAAGTAGTGAAGCTAGTTTCCGGACAATGCTTATATAACTATAATATGGGATAGAAGGCTGTAGAAAAAACATACTCTATATTTTTCTGTGACAAAAATACAGTGCAATAATTTTGAAAGTCCACACGAAGTAAAGCAAGAGGAACCAAACAATCACAAAATAGGAAAGTTTATGTGGTAATGTCATTGCAATAAAAGTGATATAAGAGACATTCCCATCTATAGGTTTAAGGTTGGGCTAATGTGACTAGAACCCAGAAAAAGGAAATCAAGCCAGAGCCCTACTTGTCTCTTCCTCAGTCTCTTGTGTGTTGCCTTGCACATCAGCAGAGCCAGAAAATCATGTAGTTCCTGTAAGCTCTCTGGACACTCTTGGCAGATGAAGAGACATTGATCTGAATAATCTAGCTGGATATTGGAGACACCTCATCCCAGCATAGAGGGGAACTACTGCACCTAACCCTGTCACACTGTAAAATATTTTTAATTCTGAAGCCATCAAAATTTTAGATTGTTCTGTTCCTGTCATGAACAATAGTGTGATTGAAGAGAAATAGGATGTGTACTGAGGATAGCTAGGCCCACACACAATTGGTTAATAATAAATATCACAGTCCTAGTCAATTGTATTAATTTCATTATCAGACATGAGGTGTTTGTTTGTCCTAATGGTATATCTGTATTTGTAAATGAAATAATTCAGTTTAATCAGATTTATGAAAGTCTTCAACATATGCCTTAAGCTTGGGGCCTATCAAGAAAAGAAGACCTGTCATTTTTCCTGATTCTTTCCAGGGTTGCACTTCCCCTTTAGCAATTATGCATGGACTTTTAGTTTTGAAAAAAAAATGTTTTTAAAAATCTTGCTGAAATGCACACAATAATATGTTGTTCCTGGACCCACATCTTTTTTTCAAAACTTTTTAAAAAATTAATTTTGCCATTGATATTACCAACACCCCTATACACCCCTAATCTGTAGCCCCAGTTTTGTTGGCTGCTGGGTGGTACTATGAGTATAATGGTCACTGATTCCCCAAAATATGCTGTGACATTTAGTTTTAAAATACAAATTTAAGGAATGAAAGGATACTGAGTTGCAGTTCAATTTATGCCCTGACTCATCATCTTTCACAGTAGATCAAATGTAGGCTTTATCCAGATGATGCTAACATTTTCTGTGGTGGTTTTACTCCTATCTTAGGCTTTCTCTCAGTTCATGTACATCCTACTTTTGCTTGACTTGCATAAGGTCTTCTTCTAAATATCATATCTATTTTTCTTAGTCTAATTGAGAAGACAGTATAATTCTGTTTTATCAACTGTGGTAAATTATGTGCAAATAGCTCATGAATACAACCAAAACAATCCCCCCCCCCTAAAAACCCATATACATTCAAATACTGTGATATTTTGGTAAGGAAAGATATTTAGATAAAATTTACAGTGTAACATTCAGGAATAGAATAGGTTTCAACATTAAGTGCCAAGGAGCTAGTGCAAGGAAAATAGCCAAATGCTGTACTAGTCGGCTTCTGAAAGATTTTAAAATATGAGCAGTAGTTCACAGAAGACATAAGTAACAAAACATGCAGAACGAAACGATAAGTTTGAGGGTGTCCCTCATGGCACATGTCTCTACTTCCAGTACTTGGGAGGTGGCAGAGTCAGATCTCTGTAAGTACAAGACCAGCCTGTTCTATATAGTAAATTCTTCAACATCCAGTCTACATATTGAGTCATAATAAAACTTGTCTCAAAAATTTCTATCCTGGGTGTAGGCAATTTTTGACCCAGAGTAGGCAGTATATATTTCTCTCCTCAAAGAAGCACACTGGGATGGATATTATTTGCCTAAACCTAGGCCTTTTACACAGTCAGTTTGATCAATGGAAAGCAAGAGACATGGTGCTTTCCTGTAGCCTGCCACAAATATAGAACTGGCTGGCAAGGATGAGAGGACGGAGAGTAGCCTTTATTCAAACCTTGGCCATGGGTGTGGCGGGAATACAGCTTACTCCACAGAGAACAACAAGGGGTGGGGAGCTGCACAGAAGGCCCCTGGTAGCAAGGCCGCTCTAGTGTGAAGACACAAGATGGCTCATGGACAATGGCTGTGGATTCTGGAACACTATATATAGAGTCTCCCATGTATATCCCTGATGAAACAACTTTTCTCATTTTAAAAATAAAATATTTTAATAATTTTTGAGAATTCCATACATGCTTATATGTTGATCATATCCACTCGCTATTCTTCACATAACCCTTTCCAGATCAGCATCCTATTCCTTATCACCTCCCAATTTCTTGTGCTGTTTTTTTTTTAATTAAAAAATTTATAGGCCACAGATTCCAGTTTGTGCTGCCCATATAATCATGGGTACAGAGCTGTTGACTGGAGCATGGTCAAATTACTAGTGGTCACATCTTTTGACAAAATTGACTTGGCTTTCTCCAGAACCCATCCACTGTCAATAGCACCTCTACAAGTGAGGGAAATTATGAGACTCCTTTTGATGTCCAGAAGACATTTTTTGGCTATTTTTCTTTCTGACCTTTGTCTCCTGTAATTGTTCTTCACTCTGTTTCGTGACTATCCCCAAGGCTTGGGGAAGGAGTGTGATAAGATATCCAGTGTTTTGATGGGTCCTCCAAGTGAACTTATTCTCTGTACTTTGACCAGTTATGAGTTCCTGCACTAACCACTGTTGTTCCCATTGTACAAGAGGTAAATTTTTTCCAGTATGTCTTTTTTAGTCCCTTTAGCCTCCTAAGACCAATTGGCACTTGTTTGGATTGGACAGTGGTAGACCAACAGAAATTCTACACACTGTCTGTAAAGTTTCATTACATGGGCTGGAGAGATGGCTCAGCGGTTAAGAGAACTGAGTACTCTTGCAGAGGTCCTGGGTTTGATTCCAAACACCTGCATGGAGGGTAAGAACCATCTAAGCCAGGTGTGGTGATGCAAGCTTTAATACTCACACTCAGGAGGCAGAGGCAGGGGGATCTTTGTGAGTCCAAAGCCAGCCTGGTCTACAGAGTGAGTTTCAGGCCAGGTGGGGCTACAGGGAGACCCTGTCACAAAAAAGTTTCATTACAAACACAGTTTCTAGAATTTGTTACATATTTGGGAGGAAGCTAATTTTAAAATTACAATGAATATATTAGGAGTCTAAAAATATTCCTATCTTATGTTTGTGTATGTGTCTGTATTTTGAAGTGGTACTAAAAGGAGCCATAAGTGGTTAGATGAAAATCTTAGTGCTAGGTGTGAGATCCCCTTTATGAATTGCCCAGGGAGTTCTTTCTCTGCACTGTATTTCACAGACCACATAGCCTATGGTACTGATTTGCCTATATTTTAGAACTATGTAGTAAGCCTCTCTTACTGAAGGCCTTGGGCTTCAGAACATGAAAATTCAGGATTGTATTTAGTTGTAAATTTCTTCCTTAGTAGCTGGCTTTTGCAGTGCCATAAATTGCTATGCAGGCTACTGGAAGACCTTAACTGCTACACTACCAGCATGCCTATCAAAATGTGTGCACTTGTGCAATAGTGGCATTTCTGCCACAAACTGTTTTCTGCTTGATGTAATACAAAACTCACAGGAGGGAATTCAGATCTCATACTGGAAGTCAGGGCAAAACACATGGACAGGAAAATCATAGACTTCCCTCAGGAGAAGCCAGTACTATTTTTTGTTATTGTTAAATAGACATTCTGTCCATTTATATTCTAAATGTGACTTTATGAAGCTGTAATTGCTACTTTTGCTTCTTTCCTTTTCCCTAGGGAGCAGTAGTGTACAAAATCATAATTTGTGAAACTCCTAAGGAAAAAAAATGACTGTTGCTATGCCGTACTGGAACAATGCTTTACCATCAATAAGATATAATATTCCAACATCTCTATTAACCCCCAAACTTAGAAGGTTCAAAGAAAATGATGTAGAAAGCAATACAGCAAAATATTGGTCTCCCTGAGACAAGCAAGACTCCTCCATCAATATCAGCTACACCTCAACAGCCTGGAGATACTGTGCAACAGTGGCAGCCAAGTGTCTATATATATCCCAAATCTAATTTGCTATTAGCTCTCTCCTTGGAGGAATTACTCACAGTGGATGCCACAAGCTTATGTCCCCTAGTGGATAGGAGATGTTATAAGCCACAATAAGAACTTGTCACCCTTTATAGAGAAACCACAGTTTGCGGATTAGCATACCATCCAAGCATCTGTGACTATGCTCACAGCTTAGCTTGACCTAATAATTAGTACTGCTTAAATGCCTGTACATCCAATTCCTTGTGCTTTGTTAGTATGACTAAAAAGGTATCACTGGAAAAGCTGACAACCCATGAAGGGAAACAACATGAACAGACTAGAGTCTAAAATGACAATTCCAAAGAAAGTAGACTGTTTATTTCTCACCCACTTGTGCCCCTTTCCCAAAGCCCAGGGAACAAAATTCGGAAGAGGAGGCATAGTAGAATGTAAGGGCTGCGGAGAGATAAGGGTGAATCATGAGACTACAGCAATAGTCTGGACTCCTAATTGATCAACATGCCTGTGCATACAAGCTTCTCCAACTGGACTATGGGAACCTTGGGTTGTTCAAAATTTGGACATAGATACTTGCAAAATGCACCAATTACCTAATTGTATGGCAAACTGAGCAACATCAATGTTATTTGAAAACAGCTGTGTTATTATATTGTAGAATCCCTTAAAAATAAACAAATAATAATAATTTAAAAAAGAACATAAAAAGAATAGTACTTACAACTGATTTATTACAGCAGTAGGCTTTCGTGATATTAATTTTGTTTTGCAGTCTCATGATAAAAATACTTGTTAAAAGATAATTCTCTTAAAAAAAAGAAAGGAATCATATTGTTCAATTTTTTTTTATTTCAGCCTAAGATTTCCTTATTATCTCCATTTCCTTCCAGAGATTTATTTTTTTTAATTTAATTTTTTTGTATTGATGCTTTGTGCATTTCGTACATCATTTTCCAATTCAGATCAGGCATTTTTCCCTTTCCCTTCCCCCCCACCCCCACCCCATCCCAGATCATGTATTCTGCCATAACTGTCTTGCATCTTTCTCTGTTTTTTTTTTTCCTTTTTTAGCTATAAGTGATAATCCATGAGTACAAGCATCCTT
>VZQC01006228.1:2038579-2159366 GCA_009823505.1 Rhizomys pruinosus | reverse complement strand
TTTTATTAGTTTCTTTTCCTAGGTGTTTGAGGATTGTTGCTCCTCTCTTCTGCCCTTTGAATTGCTTCAAGTATTTTATGAAGAGTTGGTTTTCCAGACATGTATTCCATCATCTTGTTTATGTCATGGAAGATTTTTCTCTCTCCTTCAAGTATAGTCGACATTTTTGCTGGGTAAAGTATTCTGGGTTGGCATCCGTAGTCCCTTAACACTGGGAATGCTTTGCTCCATGTTCTTCTTGCTTTCATGGTTTGAGGCGAGAAGTCAGTTGTAATTCTGATGGGTTTCCCTTTGTATGTGACTTGTTTTTCTTTTGTAGCCCTCAGAATTTTGTCTTTATTTTGGGCATCTAGCATTTTAACTATAATATGGCGTGGGGTGTTTCTTTTCTGATCTTGTCTGTTTGGGGTCCTATGTGCTTCTTGTATTTGTATGGGTTTGTCTATTTTTAGTTTGGGGAAGTTTTCATCTATTATTCTGTTGAAGATCTGATCAATACTATTCTCTTGAGATTCTTCTCCTTCCTCTATTCCTATGATACGGACGTTTGACCTTTTCATAGTGTCCCATATTTCCTGGTTGTTCCACGTTTGTGTATTTTTAAATTTTTCATAGTCTTTATTTGAGCTTTTTAATTGCTCTGTGTTATCTTCCAGATCTGATATTCTTTGTTCTGCTTCCTCCATTCTACTTCTGAGGCTTTTTCCTTTCCTTTCTTCTTGATTGAATGTGTGTTCTAATTCCTTTTTCATTTCATCCTGTGTTTTTTTTAGTACTTCCATTTCCTTTTTGAGCTCCTCAATCTCTTCTTGGTGCTTCTCAATCTCTTCTTGGTGCTCCTTACTTCGTTGGTTGGCTTCCTTTTTCAGTGTTTCTACTTCCTTTCGGAGTTTGTTTTTTTCTCCCTCTAGTTCTTTCTGGAGTTTGTTGGTCTGTTCCTTTAGTTCTTTCTGAAGTTTGTCATTGTATCCCTCTAGGTCCTTTTTGAGTTTTTCATTCTCTCTCTTTAGTTCTCTATATTCTTTATTTTTTTCTCCCTCTAGTTCTTTCCGGAGTTTGTCAATCTGTTCCTTTAGTTCTTTCTGATGTTTGTCATTGTATCCCTCTAGGTCCTTTTTGAGTTTTTCGTTCTCTCTCTTTAGTTCTCTGAATTCCTCTTTATGTTCTTTAATTTCTCTGCATAGGTCTGCAATTATTCCTCTAAGATCTGTTCCTTGGGTCTCCTCCAACGGGTTCCCATTGTAGCTGTCTCCTACAGGTTTGGTAGAACTTGGTGCAGGATTATCCTGTGCCTTTCCCATGTTGTCCTTTCATCGTGTCCCTGGCATGTGGGCTTCCCTTTTGTGGTTTAGATCACAAATAGCGGACGGTTTTGCTTTCCTCCTTCAGATGCTTTTTTTTTTTTATTTTTTGTTCCCTTTCCTCCTCCTTGTTTATGGAGTATGGAGTTGTCTGCTTTTCAATTTTGTTGCTATATTGGATATTGGAAGCCAAAGCACTCTTCTCTTCTTGTTCTGAAGGTTCTCCAAAAAAAGAGTCGACTTGGATTCTCACCGATGGGGGGGGGTGTTATGCCTTATCTAGCCCATGCCCCAGCAGCCTGCCCAAAGGCGCAGCCACACCGGCCGCCTGCCCGACTCTCCGGACCCTCTGGCCCTCTGGCCCAGCGCCCAGTCCCGCCCTCAAGGCTCCGGGAAGAACCCAGCTCTCGAGCTATTTGCCCAGGTGGCTTCTCCCTTCCAGAGATTTATGTATGCTAACCATAATTCTCCCTAGAAGGCAAACTGAATAATTCCTGTTTATTACTTTGTTCCTTAGTAAATATAACACATGATGTTACTCACCAACTTCCTATGTAATGTAGAAAAGTAAAGTACCATTGTTTCTTTACCTGAAAAACAAACAAACCAAAAAAGCAAAAAAAAAAAGATGTTTTGAGAACATCTAATCTGTCTTCATACTTTGCAGGTAAGAACGTCAAGACTTACACAAACACCTATTTACCTGAAAATCTGGGACTAGACAGCAAGTCTCCTGATTCTTTCTAGAATTGCCTGTTTCAAGCTTGGGTTTTAAATTCATATGAAAATTAGACAAGGTCAGGTTTAACTTCTGGTTATTCTCTATGGCCAACTTTAAAGCAAATTGCAATTTAGAACCTAGTCCTTAGGTAGAGCTGAGTTTACTTCTTGACAGACACATGAGAATGTAATTTGTGAGCAACATAAAAAAGACAGGAACCTCAGCATGAGAGTTTTTGCATACAGTTGAAGCTAAATTAATATTAATTCCACCTATACTGTTCTACATTTAAGGTGTTCATTTTAATTCAGTTTGACCAAGACACTCATGTAAGAAGGTAGTAAGTGTATTCTGGGCTCAGAAGCAACTGGCTTAAATGTATACTTCAGTGGAGACCACATCCTTAAAGTGCACACTTCTGGATTATTTGATTTTGAGTCCATGAGAGATTATTTACTGTGTAAATTGTAGACAACTCACAGCAGAACAAAACAGCTACTTCTGTGCAAATGAATTATACTCAGTAGGGACAGGTTCCAAGTAAAATTTGATTTGCACTTTCATTTTAAAATTCATTTACTCCATCAAATTTCGGAGTACCAGTGTCCCTTAGTATCTCTGTGAGATGGGTTTTAGGATGTTCCAGCTACCTACAGAAAAGGGCATGTTTTCATGTGCACTGTATATATCTGCACATATAATTGAGACCATCACTTATAATAAGCCTTAAAATAAGTGCTATTAATACATTATATACTTCTTAAGAATTGATTAAAAGAGTTTCTGTACAGATGATTTTTCCAAGTTTTTTTTAAAATTTATTTCGTATGTGTATGAATGTACTGTCTGCATGCAGGTTTGTGCACCCGTGTCGTGCAATGCCGCGGAGGTCAGAAGAGGGCGTCGGATTCCCCTGGAACTGGAGTTCTCCTGGAATTGGAGTTTCAGACGGTTCTCGGCCGCCATGTGGGTGCTGGGCATCGAACCCGGGTCTTCTGCAAGAGCAGTCAGTGCTCTTAACCGCTAGGCCATCTCTCCAGCCCTTTTCCAAGTATTTTTAATGTAGGTGGGTGGATCCATAGGTAAGGAATCTGAATACTCCAAGCCTAACTGCATGCTTCTGTGCTCTTTGACTTTAAGTAAGTTTTAACACCTATTTGGTTCCTTAAATAAAGGAATCAACAAAACAAAAAGAAAAGAAAGGAATATAGTTATTTTCTCCAAACGAAAATATCCCAACGTGGAAGAGGGAGGGTCATAAAATTCAAAAAAGCTAATAAAATATTCAAGGATCAAAATCTTATGAAACTTCCAAGATCCTGAAGGCACTTTTCCCTGGTTTATAAGTAAATAAATACTGTTTATAAGTAAATAAATAATGGCAAATGAGAGACTCTGCATAGCAGCTGATTATAAAGCTAGGAAGTGAAAGGATACAGTTTAATGAGTGATTGACCACGCTGAAGTGGGCTCTTTGATTTTGCAACTGCTTTTGTGCCACCCATGCTCTGGTAAGTAACTCTTCATCTTATTCCTATAAGTAAACCCAATACATATATTGGTTCAATCAGCTAACATATGGGATTGTTTCTTTGGCCTTTAGATGAGCCATGAATTTCCTTATAAGTTACAGATGTGAGTGAGCTGGTGGCATAGACTGAGGCAGAGAGAAAGGTGTATGGAAGGAAGGGATGAGGCCCCATCCTCTGGATGCTGGCCCCTTCCATATGTATTCATTCTCATTACCTGAAAGCTTCAGTATTCAGTTGGTTCCAATGGCATCACGGGTTTCTACATAAGACTGAACATATGGGGAATTCATTAAGGGACAGATATTGAGGAATTTTAGGGAACTATTATGTAACCTGGTTGGTTTGTTTCTTTGACAAACATTGTACTCACAGGTTACTCAGGCTAAATTGTCCCCTAAGGATATAAGTTGTCACTGGACATAGTGGAGCATGCCTTAATCTTAGAACTGGAGGAAGGGCATTATCTACCAAAGTGTGTCATGTTGACGATTAAAGCTGTCCAGCACAACATCCATATCACATGATACCTGAGGAGGTCAGAGAAGAGTGTTGAATTCCCCTGGAGCTGGAATTATGGATGGTTGTTAGCCACCACGTGGGTGCTGGGAATTGAACCTGGGTCCTTTGAAAGGAAAGTCAGTGCTCTTAACCAGTGAGCCTTCTCTCCTATATCACATATCGATAGGAATCAGATGCAGGCTCTGTGGACTGTTGTATAACATTTGTTTTGGAGGGTAAAACCATGAAACTAAGTCTGAACTGTCTTTAAGAAAGAAATTCCCCCTAAGTGATTAATTATAATTGGAAAAAGAAACAGAGATATCTTTACAGGCTCTAATTTGGTAGGAAATTGGATAAAGGAGGGTGATGTGGAGTTGTTGACTTGCATTTTGAGGAGGGGTAGTTGTTTTCTTTTTGCTATTTTTTTTCCTTGAGACAGGGTCTAACTCTTTGGTCTGGCTACCCTGAAACTTGCTGTGTATAGCAGGCTAGTCTCAAACTCACAGAAATCCACCTGTTTGCAACTCCCTAGTGCTGGGACTAAAGGTGTGTGCTAGCATGTCTGGGCCTATTTGCCTAAAAAAGGTTCAAGATACACAGAAAGAGAGTACATGTTATATATGTGCTAATGGTCAATTCCTGGTGACTAAAGACTTGTAAACCCTGCAAAGTATCAGTCAGTAAAGAGGGAAAGATTAGGGCAGAAATGATAAAAGATACTGCTCCAGTTAAACTTTAATACAGAAGAAGGGGAAATCTATGATTCAGTATGCAGGGAGTGGTTTAATAGTGGCCCAATATAGGAAACTATGACAATTAGTGAACATTCCTTATACAGGCTCAAATTTTGGGAAGCCTTTTGGAACTGGAGAGATGGCTCAGCAGTTAAAAGCCCTGGCTGCTCTTGGAAGATTACCTGGGTTTGACACTCAGCACCTGCTTAGAGGAAAACAACCCCCCTGTAACTCCAGTTCCAGGAGGAATTTGATGTCTCTTCTGACCTCTTTGGACACTGCATGACACAGGTATGCTTACACACATGCAGGGAATATACTCATACCTAAAATGAAAAATAATAAATAAAATATTTTTTTAATTGGGAAGACTGTAAAAAAAGTAAATAAAAGAATCCCTCAAAGCCTGGGTCATGCTGTAAATGTGTAAGTTCAGTTTGAGTGTTGTGGAAATGGAGAAATGAATAATATAACTACTTAGCCTGTGGCAACATGGGAGAAGTAAGTGTCTGATAGAGTGATTCACAGGACCCATTTGAGACTCTTGAGTTTTGTACCCTTGACTTCCTATGAGTATCAGGTAGAGGAACACAGCAGAAGAAAGGCAGGCATTACTGAGTGAGCTCATCATATAAGAGAATCTAGATATCCTTGCAAATTTCAGGGACTGGAAAGAAATGGAGGGAGGACATGCATTTTTGAGGGATCTGGGGATACATGAGATGGTGTTTAATGCTAACTTCACTGGACCAGACTGGACAATAGTCACAAGACAATCAACAAGGTCATTAATCAGCAAGTATCTCAGGGTTGATATGTAGGTTTAGTGCCTTTGCTGAGCTCCCTGGAAAGATTTATCTCTTACCTAAGGTAGAAGAGGCTCTGGTACATTTAAATGGTTTACAGGAAAATGTAGATGAGATTCATAATGTGTGAACATAAACAAGAAAACATTGGAGAAAGGCCAAGCCAAAATATGAGCTTCACAAATAAAACTTGAGTAGTGAAACAGTGAAGATTAAAAGGATATGATTGTCGCCTTGCAGACACAAGCAACTTGCCTTGTGTCCTTCCTGTCTTGAACTTAGTCCTGTTGTCCTGTGGGCCTTTGAAAAGTTAGATTTGTCTCTTCATATTGTTCCCAACGAGGGAGAGATTCTGCGAGAGATTGGGAGAACGACTTTGATGTGTAGTGCATGAACCCAGATTAACAATGGGAGCTAATTGTGAACAAGGATTGTGCCTGCTGCAGGCTGAGGGGTGGCATGGGAATGCTGTGTTACACACAGCGTGTTCTGGTGTTCAGAACTTCTCTCAGTCTATCAAGTCCTTTTAGGGGTAGTGCCATGACACAGAACCAGAGTTGCTGCTCTGCTGTCTAAATCCCCTGGACACTTTCTGAATACAGTTGCCTTGTTCCTAATCAATGTGCAGCTGGGTCCCTGACCATCGTTGTTGTGGGAGGCTCTGTTGACCGTAGCCTGTAGCACCTGTGGAGATCTTCCTTTTGTTCCCATATCTATCCTTTCTTATCAGAAAGTTCAGGCAGAGTTACTTTTTTTCCCTGTAAATGGTAGAAGAAAGACCATGTTTTCATGAACTTACCAGACCTTTTCTTCAAAGAAATGTTAATTGAGGCAATGTCATCTGCTCAAAGTTGAGTGTTTCATTCAAAATAAACTGAGTTTCTGATTAAAAATAGGGAGATGATTGAGGTTGGGCCTGCTGTCACATGCCTTTAATCTGGCTCTGAGGAGGCAGAGGCAGGTGCAGCTCTATGAGTACAGGTCCTGTCTGGTCTACAGATAAGCCATGACTACACAGTCAAACTAAGTCTCAGAATCAAAGGAAAAACCAAAACAGAAAATCAACAATTAAGTGTGTCCTAGGGGCAGGTCATTATCATCCCTGGAGTCTCCACTGTACAGTTCTCTCCTGAAAGAAAGCATAGTTGGGTGGATATTTCTTTTCCAGGCCTATTTCACAGTCAGTTTGTTTAGTGGAAATCAAGGAACATGGTGTCATTCTGGAGCCTGTCAGAAACATAGAACTGGCAGGCAGGCAGGCATAACACAAACTGCAACCCTTATTCAACTCTTCACCATGGGTAGGGCCAGACTGCAAGCATATCCCACTGAGACATTCCAGGAGTGAGGAAATGCACAGCAGACCCATGGAAACAATAAACTCCAGGATGAAGACAAAAGATGGTGCTTGTGAAATGATTGTGGATTGTGGTGCTTTCTATATAGAACCTCCCTTCTCCATCATTGTTCCCCAATGATACAGCTGTTTTCATTTTGTAAATATATCCTTTTAATGTCTGAGAATTTTATACATTCAGATGATATGATTTGATCATATACATCCACCAGTCCCCATTCAACTCCTACAAGAATAATTTGCTATTCCCTATCCCTTCACAATTCTGTGCCTCGTATTGATTCAAGTTTGTGCTTCCCATATCCTCATGTGTGTGGAGCCATCCATCGGAGCATAGTCAAGTTACTAGTGGCCACCAACACCTTACACAGACCTTACTTTGCCTCCTCCAGAACTCATCAAATAGTTGCTTCTCCAGTAGTTGTAGGAATCATGAAACCACCTCCTTCCATGCTGGAATGTTGGCTGTTTTGATCTTGTGCAGGTCTTATGAGGATAAGCAAGTTTGTGAGTTTCTGCACTGAAAACCATCAATTTCACAAATAAACTTGCAACATTTGTTACAATGGTAATATCTCTTTCTAGTATTTATTTTGTATTCTTAGCCTTTCAAGACCCATTTTATCTTGTTTGGAGTGGACAGACCCTGGATAACTCCTGATAAATATTTCACTACAGTTGAACATGGTGGCACATATCTTTAATCACAGCACTCAGGAGGCAGAGGCAGGAGGATCTCTGAGAGTTCAAGGCCAGCCTGGTCTAGGTACTGAGTTCCAGGACAGCTGGGGCTACAGGTAGATACTGTTTGAAAAGACATAAACAGTTTCATTATAAAATGTTAACATTTCAGCTTTTATAGTTATTAGCAGAAATTCTGAACAAAAATGCAAACATCTGTTCAGCAGTTAAAAAAGAACACACTCTGTGGTGTGTGTGTGTGTGTGTGTGTGTGTGTGTGTGTTTGTGTGTGTATGTGTGTGGGTTTAAGTGAAACTCTCATAGCCATAAGTTTGGGGTGCAAAGTGTATTATCAGGGATGGTCTCCATCCTGTGAGAGGTCAATGGAGTCCTTGCATCCCATCTGCTCCACAAAACATAGGCGATTTAAGATGTTATTGACAGCATTGAACACCTTCATAGTCTCGCTAAAGACTTTGGATACTTTTGTTTCAAAGCATGAAAAAAATAGGCTTTTACTGAATTGGAAGCTTCCTCCCTGGTGTCTCATTTTGTTATTACATTAACTGGTGTGCAGACCACTGGAAGACCTCATGTGCTACATTACCAACATGATAGTCAACATGTGTGCACTGGTGCAGAAGTGGCAAGGTTGCTACCAACTGTTCCCCACTCCACAGGTGGGATTACAGTTTCTGTAATGGAAGTCAGGACAAAAGCCCATGGCTGAAGATATCATAGCTCTTCCTAAGGAAAAAGAGCTAATTTTTTGTAAGTGATATTTTTCAACAGATGTATCCTCAAGTTATCTTCTGAATATGTGATTATGGCCATATGTTGCCACTACTGTTTCACTCCATTTTATAGGGCAACATTTTCGTCCAGAAGGGCAGTAATTAATACAGAAATTCTTTTTTATTTGGTGTTTTTGAGACAGGTTCTCCTTTTTGTCCCAGCTGGCCCCAGCTCACTCTGTAGACCAAACTGGCCTTGAACTCATAGAGTTCCACCTGCCTCTGCCTCCTGAATGCTGGGATTAAAGGCATCCACCACCACACCTGTCATTAAAAATTCTCATCTTGTGCCTCTGGAATGCCAGAGAGTGTTACCAAAGGCCACTAAACCAATAAAGCAAATATGGGTCTCCCTGAGTCAAGCAAGACTCCACCGTCAGCACCAGCTACACCTCACCTGCCTGGAAATACTGTGCAGCAGAGGCAGCCATGTGCCTGTATATCCCAAATCTAATTGGCTATTGGCTCTCCCCTTGGAGAAATAACCCATGGCTGATGCCACAAGCTTACATCCTCTACAGGTTAGGAGATGTTATAAGCCACAGTAAGACCCTGTCATATTTAACAGGGGGGAAAATTGTAATTCATGGATTAACATATCCAAACATGTGTCTATGCTAAAGTAACCTACCATAACTATTAGTGCTGCTTAAATACCTATATATCTAATTGCTTGTTCTTCATTAGTAGGATCGAAAGGTTATTCCTGGACAAACTGTCAGCCCATGAAAGGAAACAGCCAGAATTGACCAGAGTCCAAGTCAACAGCTCCAGAGAGAGTGGACTGTTTTACCTCTCATCCACCTGTGCCCCTTTTCTAAGCCTAGGGAACAACCTGCGGAAGAGGGGGCGTGGTAGAATGTAAGGGCTGCGATTGGGGTGAATGGTGAAACTACAGCAATGTAGTCTGGACACTCATTTGATCAACTTGATTGAACAAACAACCTGTCACCCCCCACTGGATGGTGGGGCTGTAGGTGTTTGGGCACAACAGCCTGCAGATAGGTTTTGCATGAAGGAAGCTTGTACTCATGGATTATCACTTATAGCTAAAAATGAAAAAAAAACTGAGAGAAAGATGCAGGACAGTTATGGCAGAATGCATGATCTGGGATGGGGTGGGGGTGGGGGGGAGGGAAAGGGAAATAAGCCTGAACTGAATTGGAAAAATGTATGAAATGCACAAAGCATCAATAAAAACTAATTTAAAAAAAAATTCTCATCTTGACAAGGTCCCAAGAATAATTCATGACTGCTATGGCATAGTGGGCCAATACTTAACCATAAATAAAAATAATAATACAACATCTCTTTCGACCCCCTAAGCTTAAGGAATATCATGGAAGATATGATTGAAAAGGATGTTGGACAGTAGTCTGTTTGTTTATGAAACTGCCTTGTGCCACCCATTCTCCTGTAAATTACTCTTCATCCCACTCCTGGAAGTAACCCTAAGAAACACATTGGTTCACTCAGCTATCATTTGGGATTATTTTCACTGGAGTTTGGGCATAAATCACCTATAATTCACAGATGTGGATGAGCTGGTGGTTATAGAGTGAGGCAGAGAGAAAAGAACATGGAAACAGGAGATCATGATGCATCATCTGCATGTTTAACACTTACACAATTATTCCCTGCCAGTACCCAAATAGTCTGGGAGTGGGTATCCAGAAGGTCTCTGAGGTATGAGGAGGAACTAAACATTTGAAACATTGGGTTTCATAGATGGGCAACTCATTAAAGAAGATATAGGGAGACAGCTCAGGGAAATCTTATGCATCCTGGATGGCTTCTTAGAGAACCATTTTGGTGAAAAATACTTCAGGATGAATGATATGTCTAAAACTGGGGTCATTTCCCAGTATGATAGCACATCCCTTTAATTCTACCAGTTGGGAGGCATAGACCGAGGAATCTGTGGATGGTTAAGGCCATCCAGAGATTATATTGAAACTCTGTATGAAAATAAAAATAACCAAGAATTCTGAGTCCCCCTTGGATCCAAGTTTATGGCTTGGAAATACTGTCAAGATAATAAGAGAAACTGACTGTTGGTTCCAAGTTACTTGGGAAACTGATGCAGAATGGTAGCCTGTGCCAAAGATTAGTAAATATGTAGTAAAAAATGAAGAGGAAAGTTGCTAATGTTTCTTACATTTGTGCATTCCGGAGTCCATATGATTATGATTCTGGGTGTTTAATAATGAAAAAAATATAAACTGTTGAGACTGGAAGTTCTTCTAGGGAACATAGTGAACCCCATATTTCAGGATCAAACAGTTTTATCTGGGTTTGGTGGCTATTACCAGTAACCTTAGATTCAGGAGCCTGAGGGAAGGGGATTTACTGTAGGTTGAAAGCTAGATTGATTATAGAGCAAGGGTCTTTCTCAATAGTTTTTATTTGGGAGCCTATTTAGACTTAATTTTTGCATTAATTCTTTCTTACATGTGCACACTACACCATTTATATGAGGCTTCAGCTTCAGCAAATTTTCATCTCCACAGTGTCACAGTAACAAGTCATTATGGTAAAATTTTCTTTTCAATTTAGCATTGAAAAACCTCGTGGGAGTTAGATACCTTAAGAGGGCTGAAAGGAATAAATGTAAATTGTGAGTGGGAAAGTCTCCTTGTATTCCTTCTCCAACTCCTTGTTATTGGCATAAAGAAAGGCTATCAATTTTCTAAGTTAATTTTGTATCCTGCCACTTTACTGAAGCTGTTGATGGTTTCTGGTGGAGTTTTTCATGTTCCTTAGATAAATTATCATGTCAGAGAGGAGAAGCCTTCTTTGGCCAGAGTAGTCCAAGAGACTCCCAAAATTTCATAAGCTATTGCCACAGGTCTTGATTGCCTCCCAGAATTTGAAGAAAGACCCTACTGGTGAACACAGGGCATACTTTGGATACTAGACTCCCAGCACCCACATGGCAGCTAAGAACTGTCTTGGACTGGGCATGGCGGAACACGCCTTTAAACCCAGCACTTAGGAGGCAGAGGCAAGTGGATCTCTGTGAGTTCAAGGCCAGCCTGGTCTATATAGCAAGCTCCAGGCCAGCTGGGACTAAAGGGAGACCCTATCTCAAAAAAAAAAAAAATACACAGAAATTCAATAAAAGTAAGAAAAAATAAAATAGGAACAACAAAATGATGATTAAGATGGTTTTAATGAAATGCATAAAAGTTAAATTATTATATATTGAAAAATACTACAAACTATAATTAAGATTGTAAAAATGAGCATCCCATTAATAGCAACCTGCCAGTTCAATGCAGTCCTACTCAAAATCCACAATTCATTTGTCACAGAGCTAGTTTGAACTAGCTTATAATTCATATGGATTCACCAAAAACCTCAGAAAGCCAAAGCAAACTTGAGCAAAAAGCACAATACTGAGAGGATTACCATACCAAATCTCCAACTATATTATAGAGATAAAGTCATAAAAAACAGCATGGTACTGGCAGCAAAACAGACATATAGATAAATGGAACACAGTAGAAGACACAAATAAGTGTGTTTGCAATTTCAGCCACCCAATATTTAACAAATGTGGCAAGAATAGAAAATATAAGGAAGGCAGCATCTTCAACATATGGTTGGAAAAGTATCTCCACTGGTAGAAGAATAAAATTGCACCCGTATGTTTCATCTTGCACAACCGTCCACTCCAAATGAATAATGGACCTTAATATAAAAGCCAAAAGTCTGAAACTGCAAGAAGAAACCATAGGCAGTATCCTATAAGACCTAGGTGTAAGAAAGGATTTTCTAAATCACATGTTAGTTGCTCAGGCCTTAACATAAAAAAAAAAAAAATCAACAAGTGGGACTCCATTAAACTAAAAAGCTTCTGTATAGCAAAGGAAACAACCAAGGAGGTAAAGAGGATCCCCAATAAATTGGAAAAAACTTCATCTGCTACACATTCAACAGAGAATAAATACCCAGAGTATACAAAGAATTAAAAACTATCAAAGAAATAACAAAATCGATGACCCAACAAAAAGATGGACTAAGTACATGACATAAAAATTAAGAAACATTTTAAAAATTGCTCAAACTCCTTAGTAAAAAATGTAAATCAAAACCAATTAAGATTTCATCTTATCCCAGGCAAACTAGCTAAAATTAAGAGAACAAAAGATACCAAATGCTACCAAGGACATGGAAAAAGGGAACGGAGCACTCATTCACTGCTAGTGGGGATTCGAACTCGTGAAACCGCTATGGAAAGCCATTGTGGAGAATTTTAGAGACAAAATCAAAACTGAATGTACCATATGATCCAGTTATATTGGCCCCTGGCATAGATTCCAGAGGAGTCATCCTTCTACAGAGACACCTGTATATCTGTGTTTGTTGCTGTTCTTTTCACATTCAGTAAGAAATGGAAACAACATAAATGTTCCTCAACTGAAGAATGGATAATGAAAATGTGGTAGTACATTTATACAATGGAGTTCTACCCAGAATTAAGGAAAGGCAAAATAATGAAATTTACAGATGAAGGTATTAAAATAGAAACTGTTACATACCACAGCCTCAGAATAGTAAACAATTACAGAAGCACCTAAAGGGTTTCACTGTAAATATACCCAAATACATAAAGCTGGAGAGGTCATAGATTGTAGAGAAAAAGCTACCTCTTTCATATCTCTAGACAAATGAAATTTCTTACTGTATGTTAAATATGGATAATTATATTTACAGACGAATAGACCATACACCACTCATCAAAGAAGCATCATTTTGTACAGGTGTAGGTTATTACAGAGTTTTACAACTCTTCCCACACAGAGAGTATCTATCTAAGATACACCCAACCATAAGTGATGTATGTACTTTGGAATCTTTACACATAAGAGTCACGGAACATAGCTGAATAGGGGGTAGAGAGAATACTGATATATACCTCAACTCTCCCCAGTGACGCTCCTTCATAAAATGGTGTGCAACCACCGGGAACAGCACAACTGGGCAAGTTTTAGAGAATAAGAGACTGCAAAGTGTGTGTCCCTGGATAGGACTCCTATATGAAACCTCATCCACCCATGGCTCAAGGACCAAAGAAAGGGTGGAAAGATCCTAAGAGCCAAGATTGGTGCATGATTTTAAGGAAACAAATTTTCAGGAGTTTGGGCACTTGGTCATATGAATTTGCAATAATGGAAGCAGCATGAACAAGACCCATGCTGATTCAATGAGACAAATACCCAGCGTAGAACTGGGGAAATGGGCAGTAGGCCTCAACCTTAGCCAAAGTAGATCTCCTTTAAAGGAATTACTCTAGATAGGCTGCGTGGACTCTAGTGGGTGAACTTTCACTGTCGGGACAACAGGGTACAAATTCTGACTGGATAGGACTTAAAAATGTTAGAATAAATGATATCCAGTCAGTTGTATGGGAGGCATCTAAATCTGATTAAGTTATATTATATGAAATGCACAAAGCAAGAAGCATTAAACAAGAAAAAATATCACAAACAATATTTTGAAATTTTTCCTTAAATATGTTATAGCAAAAGTCTAGTAGATTTTTAAAATTTTGTTTCATATTTCAAACATGTTTACATGATAAATAAGTACCATGAATATTATTGCAGTGAAATGTGATGTTTTGGGCTATATACATATCCTAAAATATTCAAATAATTAATATATCCATAACCTTATAAGAAGCACAGGTATTTAAAAATAATCTTACTATTTTGAGTCAGGTCTCGCTAAATAGCACTCAGTTCTTTGGGACTATATAGACCCAGCTGGGCTTTGACTTTAATGATCCTCTTCCTTCTTCATTGGAAGTACTGGGTTAACAGATATGTGCCACCACACTTGTTGGAGACCATACTGTTTCAGATACAGTATATATTTTTATTCGATCAATAATGAATTCTCAAAGAAACCCATGGTATTTAATTCCCAATCTTTTACATTTGATGTAAGTTAGTAAGTTTATGGCACATTACCAACCACGAATGTAAATTATTAAATGTATTCACTTGTAGAAAATGTACACAAAATGGACATACATTTTCAAATGACACACCATACTATCAATATATGTGTATATATTTAACATATATATTACTATTATTGGCATGCATAACTTATACTAAATTGAAGAGGTCATTATACTTTTAAAACCATGATTAGGAAACTGAAAACGAGAAAGAATAAAGAATTAAATAACTGAAAACCCTACAGTTATTGTATATAAGCACATTTTGACAAAGCTTGCTAGATGCAATTTTCTTAAGGAATGACTTTTGAAAATGTAAAATCTTGAGCTGGGCATGGTGGTGCACATCTTTAATCCCAGCACTCAGGAGGCAGATGCAGGTGGAACTCTGTGAGTTAAAGTCTAGCCTGGTCTACATAGAAAGTTCCAAGCCAGCTGGAGCTGCAGGGTGACCCTGTCTAAAAAAAGACAAAAAATGTAAATTCTTATTCTTTTTTATTTATAATCAAAATTATTTTTATTTATTTTCTTTTTTTACTGAAGTTTTGTGCATTCCATATAACATTTCTTAGTCAAATTTAGACCCATTCCCCCTTCCATGTCCCCCACCTTGCCAGAGCTCATGCATTCTTTTTCTCAGTCTTTTTAAAGTTTTTTGATGCAAAAGTTTACTGTTTCAGTCTTTGAACGGGTCTTTTTTGTTTTTGTTGTTCCCTCCAATTTGTATTGCTCCAAAATACATATATATACATGCCACACATATACCAAAATTATAGCATCTGAAAATAAACTATAAGTTAGTTCCAAAACATGTTTAAGTATTCACATTTTAACAGAAGAGCTGTATGCAGGTAAAGAGAAATATTACTTAACATTCCTATGTTACATAGCAAGTTGTATTTTTAATGTACCTTTTTGAGTTTTATTTTCTTCTAAGATCTCAAGTTTTATATCTGAAATACAATTCCTCAAGCTTTACTGATTATTTCTGGTTATACTTTCCTTTTGGATGCTTAAGGCCACACAGTTAGTCCAGATTAACCAAGTTGTTTTTGTTTTGTTTTGTTTTGTTTTTGTTTTTTTTCTCAAGGTCAGTTGAGGATCTAGTCCTCAGGTGTCACCCAGGCAATCCCAATGAAAATCCCCAAGACTTTCTTCACGTGCTTCGAAAAAAAAAACTTTAAATTCATATGGAAAAACAAGAGTGCTGGGATTAAAGATGTGCACCACCATGCCCAGCTCAAGATTTTACATTTTCAAAAGTCATTCCTTAAGAAAATTGCATCTAGCAAGCTTTGTCAAAATGTGCTTATATACAATAACTGTAGGGTTTTCAGTTATTTAATTCTTTATTCTTTCTCAAATATCAAAGCAACCCTAAGTGAAAGCAAGTCTTAGGAGATTATGCATGGGGCATGTCTTGAAATGTCCTGCAAATGTGGGTCACCAGTCTTCCTGTTCAGGGAGATTGTGGAGAGCCACTAATGTGACTTTAGCCAGTGGCTAGTCTATAAAGAGGAAAGTCTTCTCATGCTTCAGAAAAGGAAGCCTGGTCTGGCAAGACCTGATTTTTTCCTTGAGTGGATGGAACTGGTAAATGAAAGAGCTGAAAGGAACAATGCACTCCCACCCTCCTCTCCCCAAAAATCCCAGAGAGACCCCTGAGGACCAGATCCTCAACTGACCTTTAGAAAACAAAAAAACTTGGTTAATCTGGGCTAACTGTGTGTCCTTAAGCATCCAAAAGGAAAGTAAAACCAGAAATAAATAATCAGTAAGACTGAAGAAACTGTACTGCAGACATAAAACTTGAGATCTTAGTAAAAAGACAAAAAGTAAAAAAGAGAGAATACTGTGGTTTGGCCTGTCTTCAATTCTTACTAGCAAGTACATCTACCCTGTGGCTGCCACCAATTTTGGCACTCCTCAAAGACTTGAGACACAGCTTTTTAACCTTCCAATATGGATTAAAGACACATGTCTGTCTAAGAATCCTCCAAACCTTCAATGCTAGATGGGTACTACTGAGATACCCAGCCTGCGGACTAAATAGTTAAGGGGATGTCAGACTCACCAGAATATAGACTGCCATGGTTGAACAACCTGGGCTGTATCATGGAGGCCAGTACAGGGGTATCAAGACAGGACACATGCTTACTGGACTTCATTTGGGGTACCATGGGAGGGAAAGACCCCAATGTGGAGCAAAAGTGCAGGATTGATGGCTGTTTGGGATTGCCAAGGAGGAACATATGAGTACTTCCTTAAGGCAAACATGACATCTATTAGGAAAAAAGTCCTCCAATACAAGTGATATGTGTGTNATATAAAACTATATATATATATATATATATATATATATTAGCAATACAAGTTGGAGAGAACAACAACAAAAGAACTGAAAAAACTCTGGAAAGACTCAGAAAAAGATGCAAGACAACATGTATGGTAGAGTGCAGGGACTTGGGTGGGGTGGGAGGCATGGAAAGGGAAGAGACTCTAGATTTGATTAAGAAATGATGTATGACTTATGGAAAAAGTATAATAACAATAAAAAAGAAAAGAACAACATGGGGGGATCTCTGTACCAAACTTCTTATTCCTTCAGAAAATTAAAGCCTTTCAAGTAAAAAGCAAGTTAAATGGTATATTTACTCAATATCTAAAAATCCAATCCATTTTATAATTTGGAAAATTAATTCATAATAAACACAAACATTAATACTGATGTTTCTACCCATGTGGGAATGAAACTTTGTGTGTGGCTTGAATCGAGAAATTGTAAGACCTGTCCCGGAAGATCTCCAGTTATCTAATAACTCTGTGGGTATAAGCTTTTTCAAAAGATAGCATATTTTTGTGTAGGGTTTCTATAATCCCATGTGGTGGCTGTATGGGTCTCTGATAGTTCCTGCATTCATATCTCCTCTCCTCCTGCAGTACTGTGGTGATGGGTCTGTTGCCAAACCTGTGCCCAACATCCTTCCATTCACCCTCCACTGAAACACAGAGAGGAAGTAAGGACAAAGAATAGCTCCTGTGGCACCCACTGAAATGAAAAGGCTCCATCTTTCTCTGGCCAAGGCAGCATCTTTCCAGCTCCACGTTCTGGGAGGGGAGATTTGTAGATGAAAATATACATATAGCCATGACCTCCAGCACTCTGTGCTGTGGTCAGTGTGCCTCTACCCCTACCAGGATGTACCTGTATTAATTAGCACCTCTGAAGAAGTGAGCACATTTAGGAACTCTCAGCATGTTCCTGACAAGGTACATCACTATCTTGCATTTTGGAGATACATTTTAATGTGTTGATTCCAAAAGCCAGTGTGAAATGAAAAATGAAATACAATGCTGAAAATAAAAGTCACGCCCTGTGGTCTTATCATTGAAAAGATGGCTAAAAGCAAAACCTGGATGCCATTTCATATCTTATAAAGCAGCAACCACGAGAAGGAACCAGAGCAAGGAAAACAGACAGTAAATCCAAAGAAAATAAGAAATAAGTGGGATTGGACAAATGGCTTAGTGGTTAAGAGCACTTGACGCTCTTCTGAAAGACTTGAGTTTGGTTTTCAGTACCCAAGTCCGGGGTGGCTTCCAAGTATCTGTACCTTCAACTTCAGGGAGACCTACATTCTGTCAGGCCTACAGGAACTCTTACATGGATGTGCCTTTACTCACACACAAAGCAGAAAAAAATATGACTCTGATGCTTGAACAAATATTCAAACTATATCATTATGAAATATCAGAGAAAGCTTTACATTTTATCATTCCAATTAAGCTACACCTCTGTATGTGAAAACAACTGCTGTCACTGTGTGCCCTCCACATATTGGCCATTCTGCTGACTCATCCACTCCACTCAAATACACCTGCACACATAGACACAAACACACTAACGCCCCCACAAATAATCCATTTCATGAGATTCACTGCCATTTCCTCTTCTAATGATTTTCATTTAAAAAAAATTCTTCAGATTTTCAAACAGCAAAATATGTACCACTTTAGAAGTTTGCATGTTATCCTTCCACAGACACCATGATAATCTTCTTGTATCATTCCAATTTTAGTATAGGTGCTGCCAAAGCCCTCAATGAGTGCCTTTTCTTATAACCATTTTCGACACCCCATATCCATGTCTTCCACTATAAGGATAATAGGCATCAGAACTCACACTGTTCTGCTCCTTCCATTCAATAAAATAACTGACAGATCTTAGTCATCAGTGTTTTTCCAAATTGCCTCACAGAACCAACTTCTGTTACCTACAAATAATATCATGATCTGCATATTAATTACATCAATGGCCTGTTACTGTTCCATCCTCAGTGTTAGGCAGACACCTCCTGAAAATTCCCTTAGACCTATCACCCCCACCTGTAACATCCCCTAAACAATACCAATTGTGCATTTTTGCAGCTGCCCTTTTGCACCAGATATTATCGATAATCCAGAAAAACTGTCTCAGCATTGAAGTACCAATATCTACCTTGAAAACAATAGTGCTGTCATGATTGAACAAATTTAGGGACAAAATGAATGTATCAAAGTGGATACACAACTGCAGCTAGGCCCTCTATATCTTTCTGTATGATTCCTCAGAGCCAGAGACTACAATCCTTAGGTTATACAAATTTATCAACCCCTACAAATTTTAATTCTTAATGAGCAAAATAATATCCACATATGAAATTCATCCCCAGGGGAGGCTGACCTTGGTTTCTGCTCACCATTTCCTCAGATGGCAGCAACAGCCATCTCCAGCTGCCTCTCCTCTGAGCAGGACCTGCTTGCTGCAGAGATTCAGTGTGTTCCCCACCCCCAGCTTCTGCAAGTCATCCAGTGCAGCATTCCAGCTACGCATGCGTGCATGTTTGCCACACTGCAGAGTCTCAAAGATCCTCCCTGAACCTAATGACCTAGCAAAGGGAACAATAAACTCCAAGCTTGATTTAGACTAGTGCCTTTAGTGAGGGACTTTAGAAACCACTGTTAACCTGCCTTTAATCATCAAGACTACCAATTTAAAAATATTCGCAAAATTTCCAGGAACTAATTGCTTTTCAGGTTGTCTTTGTAGGCCTTAATGACCACACAATTCTGATTTACATTTGTCCTTAAGTCTCTCTATACAATGCAACAAAAGCCTGCTTGGAATATAAAATAATCCAAACTAATTCAGTACACACATGTCAAACACTTGAATCCCTGGATAGAGAAAATTTCTCAAGTTATAAAAGAACCTATATAATTCACATTTTAAACAATTTGTATAATTTATATTTTTAAATTTCTAACTCTTTTAGACACACTGTGAGAACCCATTCTGAACATAATAACTAATGCTTTATACAAGAGGTAAATTATCCTTCTATTTGGAAAAATCTCTATTTAGTTTGAAATCTTGACAGTTTATATCCTCAGTCATAGCACTTTTAAGGGACACAATTGAAAATATAAGACCCTGTCATATTTAACAGGAAAAAATGTAATTCATAGATTAACATATCATCCAAACATATGTGTCTATACCAAAGTAACCTACCATAACTATTAGTGCTGTTTAAATACATATATATCTAATTGCTTGTGCTTCATTAGTAGGATCGAAAGGTTATTCCTGGACAAACTGTCAGCCCATGAAAGGAAATAGCCAGAATTGACCAGAGTCCAAGCAGAGAGAGTGGACTGTTTTGCTTCTCATCCACCTGTGCCCCTTTTCTAAGCCTAGGGAAAAGTCTGTGGAAGAGGGGGCATGGTAGAATGTAAGGGCTACGATTGGGGTGAATAGTGAAACTACAGCAATGTAGTCTGGACACTAATTTGATCAACTAGATTGAACAAACAACCTGTCACCCCCCACTGGAAGGGGGGCTGTGGGGGTTTGGGCACAACAGCCTGCAGATTGGTTTTGCATGAAAGATGCTTGTACTCATGGATTATCACTTATAGCTAAAAAATGAAAAAACAAACTGAGAGAAAGATGCAGGACAGTTATGGCAGAATGCCTGATCTGGGATGGGGTGGGGGTGGGGGGGAAGGGAAAGGGAAATGTGCCTGAACTGAATTGGAAAATAATGTATGAAATGCACAAAGCATCAATAAAAAAAAATAAAAATAAAAATAATTTTCTACTCTGGGCAAAAAAAAAAGAAAATATAAATACGATTTTAGGACCTAATTACATTCCTCCCCTCAAGACAAAGTCTATATAAAAAGTTTAAAGAATTTGCTTTTAAAATTGACAATCAGGTTTTATAATATAAAGTCAAGTAGGGAAGGATCTACAAAAAGGAAAAAGTGGCTTACAAAACAAATTTAAATTTCCTATCAGTAATAGCAGCTGCCTCCAACATCATACAAGTTACTGCATTGGACTTATTCCAGGGCGTATACACAGAAACCCTACCACTCTAACAACAAGAAAACAGGAACACAGGGCAACATATATTGCTACCAGGCAGCAACTACAAATCCTGGCCTCCATCTCATTCAGAATCCCTCCTCCACTTAGTAACTGTAAGACGGGAGCTATAGAGAACCTTTGTAGATGTAGCCTGTGAAATTGGAGGGGGTGGGGCAAATGGTAGCTTCTGTGGTAGCCTAGTGATGAATGACTGCCATTCTTTTGGGGGCAGTGGTGCACATTCCCCTAACAGCCTACATCTTATAGGAGGGCAGCACCTTCTCTCCTGTGCTTGCCTAACTTGTTCCCTAGAACAGTACAGCACAATCAGGAGCTATAAGTGTATAGTTGAAATTCTTCTAAGGGCCTAATGAGATATTCATACTCAACATCTACTATATTGCCCACGACATGCCTTGTCTATGTGAATTAATGCCTGTACAAAATCTGTGACCTTGGTGAAACTCAAGATGCTCTGATAAGACACTGCCACCCTTTTCATACTTCTGAATATACAGAAGACACACTGGGCACAGGAGCCCAATAACTGCCATATTCAGCTTTTTTCCTCAGAGCAAAAGCAACCAGTGCTTTTAGCTGGCAAGTCATCTTCAGCCTCTGTGTAATAAATAACCTTAATTTTATTCATTAGTGTAGCCATTGAGAAGGTTATTTTAGTCTGATCTTGATTAATAATATGAACTGCTGGATTACACATTACATTATTAAGGTGTGTGTGTGTGTGTGTGTGTGTGTGTGTGTGTGTGTGTGGCAAAATGGCTAAGGAAGGGTTAAAGTGTCTGCAGTGTTGAGAAGGGCTTCAAAGACAGGAGCAGCAGAAACCTGATACAGTTGAAAGGGAAGATCACTGCAGGGGACCAGATAAGAAGTTTTATAAACTGCAGGACAGATGTAAAAATGCTCAGAGAGCAAATCTTTTAAATTCAGAAAACTGTGCTAGAGCTGGAGCTCAGGGATGGAGACAAATGCCTCCATTGTGGCAATTTTCTGGAGAATGTTCATAAAGACTAATCTAATGAAAGACCAGTGTGCATGAGACAACTCAGTCCTGGATTCCTCTTTCTGAAATAGGGTTCAGGTCACAGGGAGAAATTTTATGCTCACATGCCTGGATTTTCTAATAATTTTTATGTTACGTGTGTTTCTATGCCTTCTTGGTTTATTTTGCACAGTTTGTAAGTAATCGGTTTTGCTTACACAAGTATTTATTACTCTGTGCCTCATGGTGCAGTGTCTTTCTATCTCAGCATTTACAATGAAATGGAATAAATTACCAGTTTGTGAGAAGCCCCTTTTAGACAGCCACAGCATGAATGCCACTGTGTCATACAGTATGGAGTAATGTATGAAAGGCCATGACCCTGGTGTCCACAGAGACTCTGACTACACTCACATCTGTTAGTTCTGTTTCTCTGAAGAAAGCTTATCATGAAGCACATAGCAGCATGAGAGCTTCTAGAGGAGAGGCCAGGCAGATGGCTCAGCATGTAGGAGTACATGGTGCACAAGCCTGGTGTCCTGAATTCAATCCTTGGAACACACATAAAGTTAGGAGAGAAAAAGTTGTCCTCTTGCCTCCACATATATGTTAAGACATATGCACACCTACTCATGAATATGAAATATACACATCACAATAATAATAAAAGTAATAATAATAAATATATGTGTTGATGAATTTTCTGTATGAGCCCTGGGATTTCCAGATTCTTTAAATCAATGAGCAGATTTAAAATCTAAGTGAAGTAACACAGTCCCGGAATAAAAAATGAATGGTATCCCTCATTTGTGGATGCCAGCAACAAGCACTTAATTGTCAGGCAAACTAAGCAGTGTCAATGTTATATTCCTCTATTTCTGAAAGCAACTGTGCTCTCATAATGGGAATCCCTTAATAGCCTATAAAATTGACCTTATTTTCAGACTTTATAGTCTTGGTATATGGGTGGAGGGTACATAGACATATTTTAGAATGATAAAAATTTAACAAGGAAAAATGTGAATCCTGAAATATGATATGGAAATAGCATACAGTTTATTTTCAGATGACATAATTTTAGTATAGGTGTGACATAAATATATGCATATGTTGAAACACTGCAAATTGGAGGGAACAACAACAAAAGAAATGGGACAAAGAACGAACTGAAACAGTAAAGTTCTCCCCCAAACAATAATCATCTGATTTGAAAAACTTTAAATAGACCCAGAAAAAGATGCTCAAAAGATAATGTACAGTGAAAGAACAATCAAGGAAGCAAAGAGAAAACTCACAGAGTGGCAGAAAATATTCACCAGTGATTCATCTAACAGAGCATTAATGTCAAGTATATATTGACTACTCAAAAAACAAAGAAGAAAACAAATGACCTATTCAAAAGATGGAGTAAAGAGCTGAACAGAGACTTCACCAGTGAGGAATTAAACATGGCTGAGAAACATCTTAATAAAGTGTTCAACATCATTAATAATTAAGGAAATGCAAATTAAAACCATTCTCAGATATAATCTCACTCTAACATGACTGGCTAAGGTCAAGAAAACAAAAGACACCACATGCTGGAGAAGTTGTGGGGAAAGGGGAATGAACACTCATCCACTGCTGGTGGGAATGTAAAGTCATACAACCACTGTGGAAAGCAGTGTGGAGAACCCTTTAAAAATTCAAAATGAGCATACCACCTGACTCAGTCATACCACTCCTAGGTATAGACCCACAAGATTCATCCTACTGCAAAGATATATGCATATCTAGGGTTATTGCAGCCCTCTTCACAATAGTAAGAAGCTGGAAGCAACCCAGGTGCCCCTCAACTGATGAGTGGTTAACAGAAATGTGGTACATCTACATAATGGATTTCTATGCAGCGGTAAAGGAAAGTGACATCATGAACTTTACAGGTAAATGAATGGAACCCAAAGCCATTATGCTAAGCAAAGTAACACAGTCCCAGAAAAACAAGTGGCAAATGGTTTCCCTCATTTGTGTATGCTAACCCCAGATGAAAGGCAAGCTGAACAATATTGTTATATTTCTGTTTATGTGAAAGCAACTATGTTGGTATAATGTAAATCTCTTAACGGGCTCTAGAATCAATCCACCACTTACTTTCAGGTTCTGAAATTGCTGTAAATGAGTGAAAAGTATGAATTAATATTTTAGAGTAATATAAAATTAAAGGAGGAAAATGTGGGGCTGGAGAGATGGCCTAGCAGTTAAGAGTGCTGACCGCTCTTACAGAGGACCGGGGTTCAATCCCCAGCACCCACATGGCGGCTGAGAACCATCTGTAACTCCAATTCCATGAGAACTCCAGTTCCAGGGGAATCCAACACCCTCTTCTGACCTCCACAGCATTGCATGACACAGGTGCACAAACCTACATGCATACAGTACATTCATACACATAGAAAATAAATAAATAAAAAATTTTAAAATAAAAAGGAGGAAAATGTGAATTCCCAAACATAAAAAAGACTGAGAAAGATGCAGGACAGTTATGGCAGAGTGCATGATCTGGGGTGGGGTGGGGGAAAGGGAAAGGGAAATATGTCTTAACTGAACTAAGAAATGATGTCTGAAATACACAAAACATCAATCAAAGCATTATAAAAAAGATACAAGGCAGGTATGGCAGAATGCATGAACTTGAGTAGGGTGGGGGCATAGAAGGGGAAATGAGTCAAAATTGGACTGAGAAATGATGTATGAAATGCACAAAACTTCAATAAAAATATATAAAAATTAAATCATTAATAAAATATCCATTAAAAAAGACAGTATGGAAGAGGGGGCGTGGTAGAATGTAAGGGCTTTGATTGGGGTTAATGGTGAAACTACAACAATATAGACTGGACACTCATTTGATCAACTTGATTGAACATACAAGCCCCCCCCTGCTGGATGGTGGGACCTGTGAGCTGTGTGGGTTTGGGCACAACTGCTTGCAAATTGGTTTTACATGAAGATGCTTGTACTCACAAATTATCACTTATTGTTAAAAAAAAGAAAACAAAACAAAACAAAAAAGCAGAGAAAGATGCAGAAAACTTATGGCAGAATGCATGATCTGGGATGGGTAGGGGTGGGGTGGGGGGAAGGGAAGGGGATATATGCCTGAACTGAATTGGAAAATGATGTATGAAATACACAAAGCATCAATAAAAAAAAGAGAAACATTAAAAAAAGAGAAAAGACAGTATGGGAGACGTGGGAATGTTCAGCTGGGAGGGGAGGAGGATAGAAATGCAGGGGTCTAAGTTAGTGGTGGGGGAGGAATCTCAGGAGAGGAGGAAATGTGGGAGATGAGTATTATCTGGGAAGCATGTGGATAATGGAGGTCCTTGGACTGGGGAGTAGCAAGTGATGTTGGACATGGGAGAGAGAAGAGAGATTAATGTTGCTTGGGGACCTAGGGAAGGTGGAGGGAAATGTGTTGTCTCCAGATCCCTTGAGAAATGCCTATATTTTGTCTAAACTTTAGTCCATGTCTATACCTGGGGCCTGTATGACAAGGAACACAGTGCCTTCTACCTGAAGTCTAGTTCTCATAGCTCCAGAGAATAATACTATGATATCTGCTAAGGGAGAAAATCAATCCATGGTCAAACCCATCCCTAAACATAATAACAAAAATTATTTTACAGCAAATTTCTGCTATTGGTGCAGCATCGACTTTGTTTTCTGGGGAGGGAAGGGGGGAGGTAATCAATAGTTATCTAATTGGACTTAAATCCTTCTCAGTGGGAGTGATGTCGTGGGTGGCATCTGTAAACACAGGCCAATACACATGGCCAGAGTGGTCATAAATCCTAGAGAAGTCCCTAGCTCTGTCATACTTCTAGGCAAATTGAATTCCTTACAACATGCAAAATATGTATCCTTATATTTTCAGAAAATGATAATTTGTCTGAGGCTATTGAAGAGTTCCACAACTGGTCACACATAGATAATATACATCTGAGAAATGGCCAGTCCTCGGTGACCTATGGAACATCTACACCTAAAGCACAAGGAACATAGCAGAAGAGAGGGGGTAGAGAGAAAACATTCCTTTACTCTCACCAGCAAACCTTCCTTATATAACACAATGCAATGCACACTGAAGGTCACAACTGGCCAAGTTTTAGAGAATAAAGGGACTCCATAGTGTGTCCCTTGTTAGCGGTACTATATTAACCCTCACCCACACATGGCTCAGGGCCCATTGTGGAAGAGGGGGTAGATAGATGTATGAGCCAGGATTGCAAATGAACATAGGAAAACAGAGACTTCCAGGCCACCAGCAGCTTGCATATGTGAACTTGTGGCAATGCTGGCCTTCCACATAAGACCCAGGCCAACTCAATCAGACAAAGGCTCAGAGTGGAGCGAGGGAAATAAGTTGTGGTCTGGCCTTATCCTGGGAACTGTTGGGCACTGATTACTGCTTGATGAGGGAGAATAGACAGTACATATGATCTGTAGATAGGCTGATTACACTTCGATGGATGAACTTTCACCTTAGGATATTTGGGCACAAATGCTTGACTGGATACATATATGGGGTAGAATGCATGGAGTTCAGCAGAAGGAATGTGTGTGAGCATGGATAGGGGAGGGAGTCTAAATTAGAATTAGAACTGTTGTAAGAAATGTACAAAAGCTCATTAAATCTTAAAAAGTTAAAATGTAAATAAAAGACTTATGACAGTGTAATATGCATTAATCTGTATTCAAAATATTGTGATCTCTCTCTCTCTCTCTCTCTCTCTGTCTCTTCCTTCCATCTGTTTGTCTGTATATGTGTATAACATTATAGTGTTTTGAAATTGTTATAGTTAGCACTCCACTGAATCATGACTGAATTTTAAATCAATTTCTACCACATATGTAAAAACATATGAGATACATTGTTGTACTAGTCACTTTTCTGTTGCTGTGATAAAACACCATGACCAAGGGAACTTATCAAAGGAAGAGCTTATTTGAGTTTATGATTGACATTTCCAGGGAATCAGAGTCCATTGTGGTGGGAGGCATGGTGGCCAGGGCTGGAGCAGCAAGCCAAGGTTCACATCTTGCAATGAGCACATGAAGTCAAGAGAGACTGGAGATTGCAAGGCTTGTTGAACTCACTAAGCCCACCCCCAGTGGCATACTTCCTCTAGCATGGCCACACCTTCTAAGATCTCCAAGATCAGTGCCACCAGCTGGAGACAAAATGTCTGAATATTTAAAGCCTATGGGGGGACACTCTCATTCAAACCACCACATTCCACTCCCTGGCCCCCATAGGCTCCTGACCATATAAAATGCAAAATGCATTTAGTCCAGCCTTAAAAGTCCCTGTAGTCTTTACCAGTCTCAATTCTATTCAAAAGTCTTTAGTCCAAAATATCTTCTGAGACACAGGCCAATCTCTTAACTGTAAGCTCCTGTAAAATCAAAAGGCAAATTACATTCTCCCAACATACATTGGAACTGAAAACACATTCTCATTCCAAAAGGGAGGAATAAAGGCATAGTGAGGAAATACTGGACCAAAACAAGACCAAAACCCAGCAGGGCAAACACCAAGTCCAGTAGCTCCATGTGCGACTTCTTGGAATTTATTTCCAAAGGGCTTAGATGGCTCAGCTCTTCCAGCTTTGCTTGCAACATACATCTCTTTCTTAGGCTGGTACCACTCCCTGTATGCAGCTTTCCTTGGCAAAATCTCACAGCTCTGGCATCTCGAATGTCTTCTTGGGGTCTCTGCTGCCAACCAGACTTCACATTCACAGCTTCATGAAATGGCCTATCAGGGCCTTCTTTGTTCAGGGATGCCCCTGCCTCAATCTGCCTGGTCTCTGTGGCTCTCTGAAACCATGGAGGAAGAACTGACAACCCCTTCACTCTTGCAAATTTCATGCCTCTAAAGCCAGCACCACGTGAATGAAACTGCCGAGTTTGGCTGCAAGTTTAGGATGGACCCTGGGCTATTTCAACCACATTTGCAACTTTTCTCTGCCCTGGACTTGTTGAAGCAAGAAAATCCTTTCAGTATCTTTCTTTCAAAAATTGGAGGCTTAGCTGGGTGTGGTCTTGCCCTGAAGGTACTGTTTCTTTTGTTTACTTGTAAATCTCCAGGCCTCTCCTTAATCAATTTAATCTCACTTTTTCCATTGTTTACTTGTAAATAGCTAGGAATTTCCTTAATCACTTTAGTCTCCATATCAAAAGGAACCTCTCTTTCACATGCCTTGGCCCCACCTTTAATCTTCCTATTGCATTTTTCAGATCCAAACAGTACATTCTGCATTTCTTTCGGCCCCATCTGCTCTTCTTCACTGTAGATCTTCACAATATTCACCATTAATAGCCATGCCACCATTTTTACATTAGGCTGTCTTGAAATATGCTCTGCCACAGACTACTCAAAAAACAAAGAAGAAAGAAAACAAATGAATCACTCAAAATATGGAGCAAAGATCTGAATAGAGACTTCACAGAGGAGGAATTAGAGATGACTGAGAAACATCTTAAGTGTTCAACATCGCTAATAATTAAGGAAATGCAAATTAAAACCACTCTCAGATATCATCTTAATCCAATAAGACTGGCTAGGATCAGGAATATGAATGATACCAAGTGCTGTAGAGGTTGTGGGGAAAGGGGAACACTCATCCATTGCTGGTGGGAATGTAAACTTGTACAGCCCTATGGAAAGCAGTGTGGAGAACCCTTAGAAGACTCAAAATGAGCCTGCCATTTGACCCAGTCATACCACTCCTGGGTACATACCCACAAGACACATCTTACTGCAGAGATACATGCATAGCTATGTTTATTGCAGCTCTGTTCACAATAGCAAAAAGCTAGAACAGGTGCCCCTCAACTGAGGAGTGGATAGAGAAAATGTGGTACATGTATACAATGGAGTTCTATGCAGTGGTAAAGAGGGACAACATCATGAACTTTGCAGGTAAGTGGATGGAGCTAGAAGACATTATGTTAAGTGAAGTAACACAGTCCCAGAAAAACAAACGACAAATGGTGTCCCTCATTTGAGAATGCTAGTGTCAATAACCCAGATATAAATATTTCTCATGGAGAGGGATGCATAGTAAAAGAGCAACAACAAAAAGACTGCATCAGAAAATTGACTGAAATGGTGAATTGGGAAGGGCGGGAGGGCTGGGAGAAGGACACGGGTGTATATTCGATTAATGGATATTTAATTGACGTGAGTTCAACAAGTATCCAGTTTTGCCCAGACACTATCTACAGGTTACATGGTGTTTTAGGACTTAGTAATAGTAAATACATGTATATTAAACAACATTGGTTTACAAGCTCTGATAAAAATGGTAATGCACCTGAGTTAAATGGAGATATAAATTGCTGTGTCCACGTTTGTTCTACATAAAATCTGTATAACAATAACTTTGGGATTGGCACATACAAATGTTCTCTATAATTTTTCTGTTGTATGGTATTACTTTGTAGCATTCTCTTTCACCTATAAGATGATTTAACGTAGTCCATTGCTTTTCAACTTAGCATCAGGCAAGCATTTGGGCTGTGGGCAAACTGCTGCCAGACTCTTTATCAAAATATCCCAGGTGCTGCCTGTCTTTATTTTCCTCTGCAACTACATTTTTTGCAACAATGCTTTCTTCCAGGCTTCTACTACAATGGCCCATTAAGCTCTGCTTACAGTAGTCAACAGCTTTTCTAGCCCAGCATTCCAAACTCTTCCTCATTTCTCCAAACATCCACATGGTCAGGTTCTTCACAGCCAACAGCCCACTCTCTGGTACCAAATAACTGTATTAGTCACTTTTCTGTTGCTGAGATAAAACACCATGACCAAGGGAAATTATCAAAGGAAGAGTTTATTTGAGCTTACGATTGACGGTTCCATGGAATCAAAGTCCATTGTTGTGGGATGCATGGTGGCCAGGGCTGGAGTAGTAAGCCAAGGTTCACATCTTGCAATGAGCACAGGAAGTCAAGAGAGACTGGAGACTGCAAGACTTGTTGAACTCACTAAGCCCACCCCCAGTGACATACTTCCTCTAGCACAGAAACACCTTCTAAGACCTCCAAGAACAGTGCCATCAACTGGAGACAAAGTGTCTGAATACTTAAAGCCTATGGGGGGACACTCTCATTCAAACCACCACAGTGGTCATATATAAATCAGGGGACAAGTACTTGAATTCTCCTACCAACAACATTATAATATTAATAACAACTCAATATTCAGGTAGAATGATCCACTCACTATGAGAAAATGAGACATCAACAAAAATACAAATATAGGATAAAATGAAGGAGCCACATGGGAAATTTTTGTCTTCTGATATAGGAGGTAAATAATGGGCAATGGAGACCAGAAATTTATGGAGACATGTGCATTATCTCTTCCTTTTGTTTTGTTTTGTTTTACTTTGTTTCAGACAAAGTCTCCTTGAAACCCCTGCAGTCTTGGAAGTTGCAATGTAGACCAGGCTATCCTTGATCTTGATATCAGCCTGCCTCTTCTGTCCTAGTGCTGTCCCCTCAAACCTGTGATCAACTATTTCTTTTCTTTTGAGACAGGGTCTCCATGTATCCCCAGCTGACCTGGAACTCACTAGGTAGATCCAGTTGGCCATAAAATCACAGATATCTGCCTGCTTTCACCTCTCTGAGTGCTAAAAATAATGTCAAGCACCACCATGCGTGGCCTAAATCCTTAGATTTGGGAAGTAGCATTATATTTTAAAGCAATATTATTTCTGGTATTTTAACCACATCTAAGTAATAAGTTCAAATAAGGAGAATGAGTGGCAGCACACGCATTAACCAGTGATCAGGGAGCAGAAAAAGTATGTGGATTTCCATGTATTTGCAGCCATCCTGGTCTACATAGGGCATTTCAGGCCAACCAAGGCCACACAAGTATTATGTTTATGTCCATCAATCATCCATCCATCCATCCGTCCATGCATCTATCTATCTGTCTAAATATCCAGAGTACTAAGAAACATATTTTTAAATACTTTTATTAATGATTTTTGTATTTCAGTCATCATTTTTCAGTTAAATTTAGACACATTCCCCTTTCCATTTCCTTTTCCCCCAACCCGCCCCAGATCATGCATTCTTCCATACATGTCCTTCATCTTTCTCTCAATCTTTTTAAAGTTTTTCTCTGTAAAGATCCATTGTTTTGGGCAGAACTTAACTATATCAGTCCATTCTTTGACCCAGTTCCTATGTTATTTTCATTCCCTCTCCAATGTATTGCTCCAAAATATGCCTATATAAACATCATACATGTACCAGAGTTATGTCCCCCAGGAATAAACTGTATGTTAACTCTGACATATGTTTAGGAGTCCACATTTTTCCCTTTAATTTTATATTACTCTAAAATGTGGATATACACTTTTTATCCATATACATTAATTACCATGTCTGAAAGTATGTGGTAAGTTAACTCTAGGGCTCATTAACATATTCAACTTATAACATCACAGTTGCTTTCAGATAGAAAGAGACATAACAATAACGTTGCTCAGCTTGTCTTTCAACTGGGGGATTTGGTACTAGCATCCACAAATGAGGGAAAATATTTCCCTTTGTTTCTTTTGGACTGTTTTACTTCATTTAGCATAATGGC
This sequence comes from Rhizomys pruinosus, assembly GCA_009823505.1. Taxonomy (NCBI): domain Eukaryota; kingdom Metazoa; phylum Chordata; class Mammalia; order Rodentia; family Spalacidae; genus Rhizomys; species Rhizomys pruinosus. The sequence continues at coordinate 2,127,898 of VZQC01006228.1, read as the reverse complement.
TTTGAGTTCCATTCATTTACCTGTAAAGTTCATGATGTCATCTTTCTTTACCACTGCATAGAAATCCATTGTGTAGATGTACCACATTTCTTTTAACCACTCATCAGTTGAGGGGCACCTGGGTTGCTTCCAGCTTCTTACTATTGTAAAGAGGGCTGCAATAAACCTAGATGTGCATGTATCTTTGCAGTAGGATGAGTCTTGTGGGTATATACCTAGGAATGGTATGACTGGGTCAGGTGGTATGCTCATTTTGAATTTTTTAAGGGCTCTCCACACTGCTTTCCACAGTGGTTGTATTACTTTGCATTCCCACCAGCAGTGGATGAGTGTTCTCCTTTCCTCACAACCTCTCCAGCATTTGGTCTTTTATTTTCTTGATCTTAGCCAGTCTTATTGGAGTAACATGATGTCTTATATTGGTTTTAATTTGAATTTCCTTAATTGTTAATGATGTTGAACACTTTTTGAGATGGTTTTCAGCCATCTTTACTTCCTCACTGGTGAAGTCTCTTTTCAGCTCTTTACTCCAGTTTTGAGTGAGTCATTTGTTTTCTTCTTTGTTTTTGAGGAGTTTGCATATTCTGGAAGTTAATGCTGCATCAGATGTATCACTGGTGAAGGTTATCCTACTCTATGGATTTTTCTCTTCACTTCCCTGAATGTTTCATTCGCTGTACAGAAGCTTTTGGATTTAATGAGGTCCTACTTGTCAATTGTGGACCTTATTTCCTGTGCAGCTGCTGTCTGATTTAGAAAGACGTTTCCTATGCCTATGTCTTGTGGGTTGCTGCCAACTTTTTCTTTTATCACCGTTCGAGTTTCAGGTTTCACGTTGAGGTCTTTGATCCATTTGGAGTTGATTTTTGTACAGGGTGAGAGGTAGGAGTTTAATATTGTTCTTCTACATATGGTGATCCAGTTTTGCAAGCATCATTTGCTGAAGATGCTGTATTTCCTCCAATGGGCTTTTTTGATCTTTTTTTTTTCGAATATGAGGTTGCTGAAATTGTATGAGCTCAAGTTTGGATCTTCAATTTTGTTCCATTGGTCAATGGTCTGTTTTTGTGCTAGTACTAGGCTGTCTTTATGACTATACCCTTGTAATATAGCTTGAAGCCCAGTAAGGTGATCTCCTGCCCCCCCCCCCCGTATTGCATTTTTCACTCGGGGTTGCTTTAGATATTTAGGGTCTTTTCTTATACTTTTGAATTCTAGGTTTCACAACATTGAAAATTTCCAGGAGGTTTTGGATTGTGAATGCTTAAATTCATTTTCAGATTCTAGTATGACCAATGTGAGCACAAAAGAGGCTGAAGGAAAACACTGCCTGAACCTAGGCTAAATATGTTTTAGCTTCCCTTGGTCTTCAGTCAATCTTCTGTCTGGCTTCCATTAGGACAACACGAAGAAACTCATTCAGCTTGTTGCAGACATTAATACCAACCCTCATGCTCCAAATTTCTATATCACAACTGCTCCCACTGTTACATGAAAAGAAGTTGAGCCCTGTTGAAATGCAAAACAAAGGAATATTCTATTCACTTTGCAGGGATACTTCCTGGGAGGAATGTGCCAGAGATCCTGTTGTTTACAGGCAAGAAATGAATCCACTCTGTGGAGGCACTTTCAGGAGCATTTTCTCTGAATGAGCTGTGATCTCCTGAATCATGTGAACTTTCTTTTTTAATTAATATAATGCTTGTGATCTTCCTTAAATGTTGTTTTATGTGACTTCACAAGGAGAAACTGGTATATTCATTTCTAGGAACTATGAACTTTATGTGGTTCTGTTTATATGTAAACATCAAAGGGTGACTAGAATATTGGGAGTATCTTTGGGTATATGTCCCTTTCATAAATTAGCAATATCCCTTACAAGTGAATAATTGAAAGTCTCTCCCTGTCAGTTGGATGTACTGTGGTAGAAGAGAAAGATCAAATACCTTTCAGCAATATAGCATTGTTTTCATGCACTATGAGCTGAAATGTGCATCTCAACTAAGTTGGACAAAGGCTTAGATCCTGACATCCACTCCCCACCCCCTGGTTCTGGATGTATACAGTCTGAATCCTTTCCTCTTGTCTTTTTGGTTGTGAGCCTGAGCCTTTAATTGTTGTACCAGCTCTCCATCCTCTGAATCGTTTCCTAGGGGGAAGGCAGTTAAGCATACAAATTATGTAACATTTGAGAATAAATCCCAAGGTCCAGCTGACTTAGATTTATGAGCTGAGCTTTTCTGCTTATAACTGAAAGTTAGGAGAAGATGTACACCAGTCATTGTCAAACTGTAAGGAGCACATGAATTAATGTGAATTTTGTTTTAGTAGATTGGGATTGGGTTTATGATTCTAGTCGACTATTTGTTCTTCTCTTCTCTCAGCCCATATGGATTATATTATAGTCAAGCCAAACCAAAGAAGAAAAAGAAAATATCCAATACTGGTGAAATTTTGTTGAATTTTGTAAATTGTTATAAATATGTAAAATAGTGTAAATAAATTTATAATTGTTCAAACAATATGAGCTATGTTTCTGATTAAGATAATGTATCTATTTCATATAGTGGTATTATTTGTTTAAAGAGACTGTAAATGTCAGTGGTAGGTAAGGAGCAATAGGCTAGGAGTTTTACTAATTTTGTTTACTTAAGACAGATTATTTTCTACATCTACAACAAAAGCTAGGCAAATTTGTGAAAGAAATTTTGTTAAGAAAGATGCTCAATATTTTTTAGTGGAAAGCATTAGGCCTTAGTCTGAGGCTAGGGAGGAGAGATCCAGGCAAAGCTAGGAGGCCTTTGGGGTGAGATAAATATAGAGAAAGAAGATTGAGGAGGTGTATGGTCTTTGAGGGGAGTAAGAGTAGAACTTACTGTTAGGTCTGGCCTTCCCAGAAATCCAAGGGACACGCAGATGTCCACTTCTTCCAGAGGCTGTCAATCTTCTGAACTCTTCTCCTGTACCTGAGGTCCCACCCCATGGCTATAAATGGGTGGGCCCCAGTCGCCAACTTGATCTTGCTCCTGCTGCTATTCCACCACGTGCCCACAGGTAGCCCACTCTGGCAGCTCCAGTGGAAGTAAACTATATTCCTGAGTGACGTAAGACTCATGTGACTTTTTATCTGGGGGTCCATGCCTTTATAACCTAACATAATGGTGCCATGACTCTGTCGGGGATTGAGATGTTTTTGATCATGTGGAGCAATTGCTAGCTCTCCCCCAGAAAAGGACCACCTAACTTTCTTTTGGAAACCCCTGGAAACTGCCAGAAGTATATTTCTCTGGAGAACCATCTTCCACCCTTTACAATGAGGTACCATTCTCTTTCTGTTCTGCTGCACTCTTTCTCCCTCCCTCCATCTCTCCCCACTTCTGCCTCTCATGCTTTCTCCCTCCTCTTTCCACTTTTCTTCTCAGCTTTAGCCCATCACCACCATTTTGAACCCACTGAGATTTACAGACTATCTCCCTGGGTTCCCGTGTCTGCCACGATCCAAACCCTTTCTGCAGTCTAGGGACACTGAAACTGCAGACTAGGGTCCCATTTAATTAGCATGCTTTGTGTTCTCAGGACGCTGAGCCCACAGGCATGTAGGCCCCATTCCGCATACTTCTGAATTTAAGAAAGGACGCTTCCTTAACACTCAAAGTACTTTTCAGGCTGAGTCTTCCCGCTCTATGTTGCTTTGCTTCCCTTCCCCACCCAAGGGCTCTGACTATGGTTTTTCCCCTGCCATGCATTCAAATAGGAATAGGTGTAGAGTGACTGTGTCTAGGTATGCCCCATTTTCATGGTAGCTGTGCTAAACTACACCCACTCCTTCATAGCAGCCATCTTAAGTAGATCTGCCTGCCTGCCCTGTCTGCCATCCTGTGCAGGCACAAACACATAGCCTGTGCTAAAAAGCCCAGTATGGGCAGCCAGGTGTGGTGGCACACGCCTTTATTCCTAGCACTCGGGAGGCAGAGGTAGGCGGATCTTTGTGAGTTAAAGGCCAGTCTGGTCTACAGAATGAGTTCCAGAACAGCTGGGGCTACAGGAAGACCCTTTCTTGAAAAGAATAAAAAAAAAAAAAAGCCTAGTATGGGCACAAGGGCTGTTCCAACCTGAGTAAGTGTCTTAAAATCTAAATGATTCTGTGTAAATGTGACAATTGCAATTAATGGTTCCAGAGCCCTACACAATGATGGACAACTTGAGAATTATGTATGCAGCTGGTCAGGGAACAGAGAACTTCCTGTGCCTTGGCCTCAGGTTATTCTGGGCACCTACACATAGCTATGGCATTTAAAAGAAAAAAGGGACAATTAATTCACGTATCTGTCCAACCTGTTTGTGTGTTATAATCATTCTCCAATGTGTCTTTGAGGTTCATGTAACTGTCATGTGTCCATGTTTTCCTATGTGTTAATTTCTGTCAAAACAAAGTGGCCACTTCAAAATTCTTTCATTCCATATTGTGCACAAAACAAAACAAAAAAGTTTACTTTTGGCATGCCTCCTAAATTTTTTCAAAGGCCTGATTTGAATTCAGGTTCCTAAGTTTCTACACTGGTTATCTGAATATTTTATTTCTTATCTGTCCAAATTATTTTATTCACAGGTATAACTAAAATTTCCTTACCTTTTTTTCTTGTTTACAGACATCTGAAGACCTGATTTCTGACACTTAGGGTTTCACTAACAGATTCTCTTTTATTTTCTCCTACTTAACCTGGCTTCTGACCACTGTGCCATCATCCTCCCTCTGACCAGAGAGAATTTAAAAGTCTCTGGGGTCATTCATGCTCTGACACTTGGACAGTGGGACACTGCTTCCCCTGCTATCTCTTCCCTTCAATGAAACATCCTAAATACCTTTGGTATTGTCAGTTCTTTAATTACTGTATTGTAACTTTAGTCATGGCTACATATATAATTTTGTTTTGCATCACTTGTTAAAATATTTCATATAATAAAAATGTTCATAGTTTTAGAGACAAAGGTGCAAGGTGTCAATGATAAGGAAACTGTATTAGTCATATCAGCCTTGGCAGTGCAATTAATTAGAGCTGCATGTTTTGAAATAATATTTATGTGATGGTTAATCCTGGGTGTCAACTTGACTGGACTAAGCATGAACAAATAAGAGAAAAAGGATCTTCGGATTGGACTACCTCAGGCCGGATGACCCACCCCAAATGTGGGTGTTACCTTCTGCCCACAGGCAGTATAAAAGGCCATGGCAGAGGGAGGTGGTCCCTTTTTTTCCTGTGGCTTGCCTCTCTCTCACTGGTGAGTTTGTCTTGCTGCTGTGATCAACCAGTGTTTACTGAGACCAGCAGATCTCCTGGAATCCATCAGGCCTTCAGCACCAGATTGTGACTACTGAGACATCCAGCCTTGCAGACTGAGCAGTTCCCTGGATTCTCAGCCTCTCCAGTGTGCTGTGGCTATTGTTGGACTCCGTGAGCTCTGTCACATGAGCAAATCAATAAATTTGTATATAGCTATATATTCATTCTATTGGTTCTGTTTCTTTGGAGAACCCTGACTAATACAGATTGTGGTACCAGAAGTGGTTCTAGACAAACAGAATTGAAAGTGTGAATTTCTTTAGTGGGCTTGGTAGTTTCTGGAGCCAGCTCTCAAATCCAATGAAGCCTAGAGTCACTGAAGGCTCTCCTGGTGGCATGAAGAGGAATGATAATCTTTGGTTCAGACTATTTCATGTAGTTATGAGGATAGATCCATTTGACTCACCTAACTCGCCTCTTGTGAGGAGCAAGGAATTTAGTGACTCTATATATAAAACGTTTGAGAAATTTCAGAAAAAAAAGGAAAATAATGATGTTTCTGGTTGCTCCTAGCATCTCCAGATAAAGTGATAGAGGAAAATAAGGAGCTCAGTGATAAAATTAACCAGCTCCAGATTCGCAACAACACTTTAAAAGTTTCCAAGTGTGCTCCGGAAGAGCATCTACTCTCCAGCAGCCAAAGAGCTAAAGCAGCAGAAAATCAAGCTGGAACCCTTATTATACATTTGGCTGATTTACAATGCAAATTTAATTCCCAGCAATGAAGAGTGTCAGCAGTCAAAGTGAGAGCACTGGTGGGGAAAGGGTGGAACCCTGAAACTTGGGGTGGAGATGTGTGGGAGAACCATGATGATCAGGACTTTGAATCCTCAGATTCTGAGAGATTTTCTTTATCTGAGGAATTAATGTCCCCACCCTCAGCAGAGAATCCAAACACTGCAGATCGCCCCTCCCAACCCATGCCCGAGGAAACTAATCTCCCCCTCCAGTGGGAGTTAATGCCCCTCGGGGCCCAGCAATTATTTCCTCAGAACTATAAACAGATTAAAGACTAAGAAAGCCCCTAAAGGTGAGATAGAAAGTGTGGTCCATGAGGAGGTGCACTACATCACTAAAGAAATTAATGTTTGCTGATTCACTCTGGCAGAAGCCTAACAAATATGTGCGGGAATGGATTTTAAGGGTGTGGGAAAATGGTGGAAGGAAGATAAAATTGGATTAGACTGAGTTTATCGACATGAGCCCACTGAGTAGAGATTCTAGATTTAACATGGAAGTTTGAGTGGTTAAAAAAGGTGTTAAAAGTTTATTTGATTGCTTGGCTGACATATTTATTAAAACATTGCCTACTAACACTGAGTTAGAGATGCCTGATATTCCTTGGCTTAGTATTGATGAAGGGATTGTGAAGGTCCAGCAGATGGGCATGCTTGAGTGGATTCTAAATGTAAAACCACATTCTACACAATGTGAGGACCCACAGGACAAGCTTTTTACGGAGTTTATAAGATGGAAAGTACATGGGGCTGGAGAGATGGCCTAGCGGTTAAGAGCGCCGACCGCTCTTGCAGAGGACCCGGGTTCGATCCCCAGCACCCACATGGTGGCTGAGAACCGTCTGAAACTCCAACTCCAGGAGAACTCCAGCTCCAGGGGAATCCGACGCCCACTTCTGACCTCCGCGGCATTGCACGACACGGGTGCACAGACTTGCATGCAGACAATACATTCGTACACATACAGAAATAAATAAAAAATTAAAAAAAAAAAAGATGGAAAGTACTGAGAGAGACACTGGAACATTTGAAGAGCTTTGTTTTTGCTCTATTTCTTATGCCAGATCTTACAGTTTGAGAAGTTGTTGCTCACTTGCATAAATTAAATGTACACGTAATAGGCTTAACAGGACCTCAGGGTAGGCATCAGGTGGCAGCACTTAATCGAGAAAGGCCAGATGAGCATAGTTATGGTAGTTATCATAATGGACGGCAAAGGCAAAACAATGCCTATAATGGCATGACCCAAATGGATCTTTGGAACTGGATAATTCATCATGGTGTTCCCAGGAGCCAAACACATAAGAAGCCTACTAAGTTTTTATTTGATCTGTATAAGCAGAAAAGCTCTAGAACAAATCACAGGAAGACAACATTGGATTTCAGCAGTAGCGAATCCTGTCCAGTTAACCAGTTTCCAGACTTGATGCAGTTCACAGGCGCAGAACCCTTTGAACGAAGGGGTGGCTGGGTTCCAATGAGGAAGGACCTTGTCATAGTACCAAAGAGTTATGCTGTTTGCCTTCCTCCTGTCCTCCCCCAGAGGGACCTGAGGCCTTTTACCAGGGTAAATGTACACTGGAGAAAAGGAAATAATCAGACTTTTTGAGGCCAATTGGATATTGGTTCTGAGTTGACACTGATCCCAGGAGATGCTAAAAAGCATTGTGGCCCTGTGATTAAAGTAGGGGCCTATGGAGGTCAGGCGATAAATGGAGTTTTGGCTGAAGTCCGACACACAGTGGGCTCAGTGGGTCCCAGAACTCATCCTGTGGTTATTTCCCCAGTCCCAGAATGTATAATTGGGATAGATATACTTAGAAATTGGCCGAATCCCCACATTGGTTCCCTGACCTGTGGAGTGATGGCTATTATGGTCAGAAAGGCCAAATGGAAACCATTGGTGTTGCCTCTACCAGGGAAAATAGTGAGCCAAAAACAGTATTGTATCCCTGGAGGGATTGCAGAAATTAGTGCCACCATCAAGGTTTTGAAAGATGCAGGCATTGTGATTCCTACCACATCTCCATTTAGCTCTCCAATTTGGCCTGTGCAAAAGATAGATGGATCATGGAAAATGACAGTTGACTATTGAAAACTCAACCAAGTTGTGACACCAATTGCAGCCACTGTACCAGATGTGGTGTCCTTACTTGAGCAGTTAATTTGTCTCCTGTTACCTGGTACACAGCTATTGATCTGGCCAATGCTTTCTTCTCAATACTCGTTCATAAGAACCACCGGAAGCAATTTGCTTTTGGCTGGCAAGGCCAACAGTATACTTTTACCATCTTAAATCAAGGGTATGTTAACTCTCCATCCTTGTGCCATAACTTAGTTAGAAAGGATCTTGATCGCCTGACTCTTCCACAAAATATCACACTGGTCCACTATATTGATGATGTTATGCTGATTGGACCCAGTGAAGAGGAGGTAGCAGCCAGTCTAGACGTGTTGGTAAAGCATATGAGCATGAGAGGATGGGAAACAAATCCAACTAAAATTCAAGGGCCATCTACCTCAGTGAAGTTTCTAGAAGTGCAGTGGTGTGGAGCATGCAGAGATATTCCTTCTAAGGTAAAGAATAAGTTGTTGCAATTGGCCCTCCCTCCACAAAGAAAGCACAATGTTTAGTGGGCCTTTTTGGATTTTGGTGGCAGCACATTCCTCATCTGGGTGTATTACTATGGCCCATATATCAGGTGACTCAGAAAGCAGCAAACTTTGAGTGGGGCTTGGAACAGGAAAAAGCTCTTCAACAGGTCCAGGCTGCAGTGCAGGCGGCTCTGCCCCTAGGGCCATATGATACAGCAGACCCAATGGTGCTTGAGGTATCAGTGGCAGATGGAGATGCCTTCTGGAGTCTGTGGCAGGCTTCCACAGGGGAATCATAGTGCAGGCCCTTGGGATTTTGGAGTAAAGCTCTACCTTCATCTGCAGACAATTATTCTCCTTTTGAGAGACAGATCTTAGTGTGCTATTGGGCCTTAGTGGAAACTGAACATTTGACAATGGGCCACCAAGTCACCATGCGACCTGAGCTGCCCATCATTAGCTGGGTGTTATTTGGCCCACCAGACCATAAAGTAGGATGTGTGCAGCAACATTCCATTATCAATTTGAAGTGGTACATAAGTGACAGGGCCTGGGCAGGACCTGAGGGCACAAGCAAGCTACATGAAGAAGTTGCCCAAATGCCTATGGTTACCACTCCTGTTACAATGCCTCCTGTGCTTAAGCATGCACCTAAGGCTTCCTGGGATTTGCCCTATGATCAGTTGACTGAGGAAGAGAAAACTAGGGCCTGGTTTACTGATGGTTCTGCACGCTATGCAGGCACCACCCAGGGATGGACAGCTGCAGCATTACAGTCAGTTTCTGAAACAACCATAAAGGACACTGGTGAAGGAAAATCTTCACAGTGGGCAGAACTTCGGGCAGTGCACATGGTTGTGCATTTACCCTGGAAGGAGAAATGGCCAGAGGTTTGATTATATACTGATTCATGGGCTGTAGCCAATGGTTTGGCTGGATGGTCAGGGACTTGGAAGGAGCATGAGTGGAAAATTGGTGAGGAAGACATTTGGGGAAGAAGTATGTGGATAGAGCTCTCTGAATGGTCAAAGGATATGAAGATAATTGTGTCTCATCTAGATGCTCATCAAAAGGTGATCTCAGCAGAGGATGAGTTTAATAATTAAGTAGATCAGATGACTCATTCTGTGGTTAGTCAGCCTCTTTCCCCAGCTGTACCTGTTGTTGCTCAATGGGTCCATGAACAAAGTGGTCATGGTGGCAGAGATGGAGGTTATGCATGGGTTCGACAGCAAGGACTTCCACTCACGAAGGCTGTTCTGGCTACATCTCCTGAAGAGTGCCAGATTTACCAACTGCAGAGACCATCACTGAGACCCCGATATGATGCTATTCCCTGGGGTGACCAGCCAGCAACCTGGTGGCAGGTTGACTACATTGGACCACTTCCATCATGGAGGGAACAGCACTTTTTCCTTACTGTAATAGATACTTATTCTGGTTATGGATTTGCCTTTCCTCTACATAGTGCTTCTGCCAAAACTACCATCCAGGAACTTAAAGAATGCCTTATCCACCATCATGTTATTCCTCACAGCATTGCTTCTGACCAAGGAAATCACTTCACAGCCAAAGAAGTGCGACAGTGGGCCCATGGTCATGGTATCAACTGGTCTTACCATGTTCCCCACCACCCAGAAGCAGCTGGCTTGATAGAACGATGGAATGGCCTCTTGAAGACACAGTTACAACACCACTTACGTAGCAATACCCTGGAGGGCTGGGGCAAGGTTCTCCAGCAGGCAGTATATACTTTGAATCAGCACCCACTATATGGTACTGTTTCTCCTATAGCCAGAATTCATGGGTCCATGAACCAAGGGGTGGAAGTGAGAGTGATTCCACTCACTATAACCCCTAGTGACCCAGTAGGAAAATGTTTGCTTCCTGTACCCACAACCTTGCGTTCTGCTGATCTAGAAGTTTTGGCTCCAAAGGGGGGAGTGCTTTTGCCAGGAGATACAGCAAATGTTCCATTGAACTGGAAGCTAAGACTTCCCCCTGGCCACTTTGGGTTTCTACTGCCCTTAAGCCAACAGGCTAAGGAAGGAATAACAGTAGTAGGAGGAGTGATTGATCCAGACTACCAGGGGGAAATTGGACTTTTTCTCCACAATGGGGACAAGGAAGATTATGTCTGGAAGGCAGGAGATGCTGTAGGGTGCCTTCTGGTGCTACCATGTCCTGTGATTAAGGTCAATGGGAAACTCCAACAACTCAAACCAGACAGGACAACAAATGGCCCAGACCCTTCAGGGATGAGGGTATGGGTCACTCCTCCAGGGAAAGAGCCAAGACCTGCAGAGTTGCTTGCTGTTGGTGGAGGAAATACAGAATGGGTAGTAGGAGAAGGTAGTCATAAATATCAGCTGAGGTCATGGGACCAGTTGCAGAAATGTGGATTATAATAGATATTACCTTTTGTCCTATTTGGTTAAGAATGTGCTTGTATATATATATATATATATATATATATATATATATTAAGCAGATACTTGTGTTGTTCCCTTTTGAATGTGCAACTGAGATAAGTGTTAAGTGTTGTCATATTAAGGTTATTAGATACTGAAGGACTAAGTGTTCCTCAAGGACATTACCACCTACTCTAAGATGTAATGCTTTGCAATTCCACATGAAACACTTTAAACTTGTTAGGTGGAATTATGACCTTGCCATTTTTTTTCAATTGACATTTAAGCAGAACATAAGGAGAGGCTATTTTGGGGTGTCAAGTTGAGAAGGGGTGGACTTGTGATGGTTAATCCTGGGTGTCAACTTGACTGGACTAAGTATGTACAAAGGATCTTCAGTTTGGACTACCTCAGGCCGGATGGCCCACCCCAAATATGGGCATTACCTTCTGCCGGCATGCAGTATAAAAGGCTATGGCAGAGGGAACTGGTCCCTTTTTTTTTTTTCCTGTGGCTTGCCTCTCTCTCACTGGTGTTTGTCTTGCTGCTGTGATCAACCAGCATGTACTGAGACTGGCAGATCTCCTGGAATCCATCAGGCCTTCAGCACCAAATTGTGACTACTGAGAGATCCAGCCTTGTGGACTGAGCAGTTCTCTGGATTCTCAGCCTCTCCAGCATGGCATGGCTATTGTTGGACTCCTTGAGATCTGTCATGTGATCAAATCAATAAATTTGTATATAGTTATATATTAGTTCTATTGATTCTGTTTCTTTGGAGAACCCTAATACAATTTCTAAAGTTGTTTTTCCCCATATATGTGACTGTTCAGTACAAATACTAGGACAAAAATCTCTTGTGTGAATGTGTGGATAAATGTGTGTATGTATGTGTATGATATTGTTAAACAGCATATTAAGATATGTCTGTGTATAATAGCAATGTATGTGCCTCTGTTCAGTACAACCCTTATAAATTGCCATGCCCAAAGAAACAATCAAGGAAGTGAAGAGAAATCCCACAGAGTGGGAGGAGACCTTCACCACAGAAACATCTGACACAGCATTGATTTCCAGGGTATTTAAACTACTCAAAAAACAAAGAAGAAAGAAAACAAATGACCCACTCAATAGATGGAACAAAGAGCTGAACAGAGACTTCACAACTGAGGAATTAGAGATGGCTGAGAAACATCTTAAGAAATGCTCAACATCATTAATCATTGAGGAAATACAAATCAAAACCAGTCTAAGATATCATCTTACTCCAATAAGACTAGCTAGGGTCAAGAAAACAAATGATACCAAGTACTGGAGAGGTTGTGGGGAAAGAGGAACACTCATCCACTGCTGGTGTGAATGTAAACTCATACAGCCACTATGGAAAGCAGTGTGGAGAACCCTTGGAAAACTTGGAATGAACTTGACACCTGACCCAGCCATACCTCTCTTGGGCATGTACCCACAAGACTCATCTTACTGCAGAGATACATGCACAGCCGTGCTTATTGCAGCTCTGTTCACTAGCAAGGAGCTGGAACCAACCCAAGTGCCCCTCAACTGACAAATGGATAGAGAAAATGTGGTACATCTACACAATGGAGTTCTATTCAGTGGTAAAGATAGATGACATCATGAGTTTCACAGGTAAATAGATAAAGCTAGAAGATATTAAGTTAAGTGAAGTAACACAGTCCTAGAAAAACAAACGATGAATGGTATCCCTCATCTGTGGATGCTAGTGCAAATTACCTAGTTGTAAGTATTTATTGTGCACGGCCACTTTAGCTTTTGTCCAAGTAGTTGGGAGTGATGCATATTGGAAACAACAACAAGAAGAAGAACAAGAACAACAACAACAGAAAGCACTGCATCAAAGAACTGACTGAATCAGAGAATTTCTGCTCAAAACAGTCATCTTCAACATGGAGAATTTTGAGAAGGACTGAGAAAGAGATGAAAAGCATGTTTGGCAGAATGCATGAGCTCTGACGGGGTGGTGGTAGGGTGGGGAACCCAGGTCTAGATCTGATTAGTAACTTAATCTTGTACAAAAATATATATAATATTTTTTTAAAAAAAGAAAGAAGAAAGAAAGAAAAGAAAAAAAATCCCCACAGGATTGCAAATCCTGGTTACAAATTCAAAGTATGGAAAAACCCAATATGCCTTTCCTAGAAAAGGTAGATAAAGGTAATCTGTATGGGTACTGGCTGCAAGGGACTGGCTTTGAATAACCCTTTCAGAACCATAAAAATTTGGCCACTGTGGGGCGCTGTTGCCCTAGCAATACATGTCACTTTCCCTTAGAATTTGCCCTGAAACCAGCTGCACTAATTGATGATGCATTTCCACTCTTTAGCTTGCTACTTGCCAGCTCCATTCAACTACTGCTTTAGGAAAGCAACTTTATTTCTACAGGAGCTTGCTCAGGGATTCAAACAGGCAGGGAGGCAGACATGCCCCTGTGGAGTCACTGGGCTTTTATTCCTAGAAGAAGGGGAGTCTTGTTCCCCATGTTGAGTGGTCAGAGCCCAGCCTCACTTATTTAGCAACCTCTCTTGAAGCGCTGGTAAGGATGACCCCCTCCCCCTGGGGCCCATTTCTGCTATTGGCTCATATTATATTGGCTTTCAAAACAAGCTGTTATGGCCAAGATTGAAAAAAAAAATTAACAGTCCTTCAGAGATGGGGTGATGTTCTATGTGTGACTACTTCGTTATTAAACAAAAGAGGCTATGAAGTGTTAAAGTGTTTTCCTAGCGGGCTTTGTGCTCAGTGGTTATCACCTTATAAGGTATGGTGGTGTGTCTTTGTAATAACAACAACCAAGATATTGGAAGTAGGAGGATCAAAAAATTGATTACCTTCCAACATATATCAGTACAAAGGCCAGCCTGGGATGTATGATTCATGTGTATTCTTCCTCCCACGCCCCCAGTACCAGAAAATATTACAATCAATACCAGAAAATATTACAATCCAAAAGATTATAATTTAGATTCAGAAGAGAACACAATTATACCCATTCTATAAACGAAGTGATTGTCACTCAATATTTAAAACTATGTTCCCACAGGTAACTGCATCCTCCACCAAATTGATGAGATGTTCAAATAAACCTTATTCAAGAAGACTCTTGAACTATGCCTGAAACTAAAGGACAGATACTGTCTATGATCTCATTTGTATGGGGTAGTCAACAATTACTAATTCAGTACAAGAAAGAGTAGCCTGCTGGTTACCAGTGGCTAGACATGGCTTAGGGAATTGTCAGTTTAAGGATACAAATTAGACTTGGGGTAGTTGTGCCGAAACTCCACTCTCATTACTGTAGTGGTAAATTAGCTGGGGAAAGAGAATGACTACAGAGGCTTTGTAGAATATTGTTGCCAGTTTGTTGATGGTTGAAATCTTCCCTGCAACAAAAGAGATGTTCTAAAACATGTTCATTGGGCTAGTGTCATGGATGATATGAAATTTCCAAAAGGAAGTATGCAACCCAGAGAATTAAGGGTGTAGGTAAAGGGACAATAGGCTAGCCTCTTTTGTAAGCAATCTGCCTTCCAAGAGAGGCTAAACTGGCAGTGGAATGAAAGTTATGACTGAGAGAGGGGGAATTATAACTTGAATTATGGGGTTTCTTATGGACAAGGAAGGTAAAATGGAAGAAGACTTGGGAAAAGACATGCTGAATCTTATGGTAAGAAAACACTTCAAATTTTTGTTTGTCCTACTTCCCTGCCCCTCGGGAGATCTTATTAGATACATCTGTACAGCCTGGTTGTGTAGCTTTGTGGTAAAATTTTTGTTTACTCTGCACAAAGCACTGGGTATAATCCTTGGAATTGGAAAAATATTAAGTAAGGTCTCCACAGAAGGGCAGCTTTATAGATTGATTGAAACAAAGGGGAGCTCTTGCGCACTTGCACCGAGCAGGCATTTAGAGACTCAATATATGCAAACATGTCTTGTGTTACTGTATTCTCAGGGAGTTTGCTGATAAGATTAGTAGCTTTAGTCATATTCTCATGAAGTTCTTAGTCTCTTGGCAGTAAGACTATGGTGCTGTGCATTCTGTATGGAGATGAGGTATAAATGTTAAGTATTGTCATGACAGCACCCCCATTTGGCAATTCATGCATGTCCCCACACTGCCATGGGGGAACCATGCCCTTTAAGGATGCCTAACTGTCAGAGGGACTTTGTCATGGAATGCCAGAAAACAAGAGTTTTTGTTTTGATTTTTTTCCTGTGACTTAGCAGTGAGTGTGGATTTCTAGATACTCATTTAAGGCCCCAAAATGATACTTTTATGCCACAACATATATGAACTGAAATACTCTTTCACCAGACTCCCAATTCTGTCTCTTTCCAGCATGGTGCTGAATATGATGTGGGCTAGACCTAGCAGAAACAGGGTAAGGGAACAGTGATATTTGAAGCTAAGTTGTAATATACTGCAAAAACAAGGAAACCAGTAAAGGGAAAAGTAAGAGGTAAAGGTATACTAATAATGAAGAGTCAATATGATTAGGCCTGCTGAAGGCAGCTATGAAGATAGGAAATAGACATAACACCATTACACAATTTAATCTATAGGAAGTCCTAAATCATAGCATCAGTGTAACACTAGTATTAGCCCTAACTTTTTGACACCAATTCTGTGCAAGGGATATTTGATAAGAGAACGAATATACACTGCAGCTTATGGATCTCCTCAATGTGAGGCCCTATAGAAAGAGAAAATTGATTTTCCTAGAACACTGTGGGTATGATGGATACACAGGACAAATGCATTGTAGTACAGGGTAATCATATATTTTCTGGGCACCTTCCTTTAGGTAGATATAAAGATATAGCCATCCTTCTGAGAAGAGCATGCCTACCTTTTTAAATGGGGCATGTTCCACTACACCCTAGTGGAGCTGCATATCCCCAGTCTCAGAGAACATTTTAGGGTGGATATTCTGGGAGCTGACATCTAAGCCATTGTAGTTTACTAGGTGACCAGGTGAGAGTAATAAAAGCTGTTCTATAGGTCCAAGCTGTATAGCAACAAATACTGCTGGGTCCAAGATGGGTGGAGCTAATCTAGAGACACTATCTCTTAAACCTACCCAACCTGCAGCCCACAGATTGCATACAAACTAGGACAGATTTTTATACATAAACAAAATTGTTAAATTTCATAATACTTAGTGGGATCTTTTAATCGGTTCTTGATTATGATCTTTGTAGACAATGTTTTATCCCAATTTCAAAATGTTAGCCATTTCTGAAAGTCACATAGAGGTTATAGCTACTCTTCCTAAACTAGAGTGAATACAGAAGAACCATCCTACACAGGGCCCTTCAAACATCTCTGGATGGCCAATGAGAAAGCTTGATGGTATTTGGAAGATAATATTTGCTTAAGAGGAGCTGAATATGAAGTCTACCCATACATCCTTCAGTACCCAAACTGCCACAAAATTGTAAGGATAGGTGAAAAATTAGGTTAAAAATTATAATGTGCTGGATTTAACAAACATTGTGCAACATTCTTTTATTCCAGTCTCTAGACATGTTAGTCTTTACCATAGAGGCCTTTTCATAGTCTCCTCCAGGTGTGCTTAACTACCAATGATTTAACATCATTTAGTGGCTAAAGAAAGGACTGTGTTATGTGAAATACATATTCACTGGGAACACATAAGGAGTAAAATGAGTGAGCCACAACGGAACTGCAGTGTTGAAGAAGAAAACAGTTGTGTACTCAAACATTAGTAAAAGAAAAATGATTTGCATGATCTAAAGAGATGCCAAAGTATCAAATAAACATTAATAGGCAAATACAAGATGTATTAGTCACTAGGAGGGAATGTGTTGGACTCTTTGGCAGAACTGGTGCAAATATGCCTGCTAGATTTTGGGCAACTTTGTCCAGGTGTCAGATCAATGCAATATATTGTTAGAAAAAAAAACAACAGCAAAAAAAAATAAAAAAAAAAAAAATCCTTGTTGATTTTGAGGCTCTCATGTAAATAGGTGCTCTAACTCTACAATGATAATAGATGTAAAAACTGCCTTCCTCATTAAGTATTTTTGTTTGATAGTTCACTAACCTGCCTTAGCAAAAAATACTCCGATTATTAGCCATGCATATTTCCAGCAAAAGTTTCCTGTACATCTAGACCTATATTTGTAGAACATAAGAGCCTTTGAGATTTGCATATTATACTGATAGTTTTCTTTTTTATTTATGTTTATTTTATGCATATGAATATTTTGTCTGCATGGATACAATAGTCTTCTGCAATGCCCAGGAAGGCCAAATCAGGAATCAGATCCCCTTGAACTGGAGTTACAGATGGTTCTTAGCCACCATGTGGGTACTGTGAATGGAATTTGTGACCCTTGCAAGAGCATCTAGTGCTCCTAACTATTGTACCTATCCAGCCCTTTATGCTAATAGATTTGAACTTAATCATGATTCCAGGTCCAGAGAAACCCTATTAAATAAACGTGGGATATTGAGACTTAGTCTCACTATACAAATGACTCCAATGTGGATAAGCCACCCAGATAGTCTGCTATGAACATTCAGTTGACCACATATAACATATGAATGGGAACATGAATGGGACATTGCACTCAGTCGGAGGTTTCCTTTAGCTATCTGCTTAGAGATTGTGAAGACACATACCTAGCAATTTGGAATATTGAATCTGAGAGATCATAAAAATTTTGGGAGTGGTCACTGGGCGTGGTGGCACATGCCTGTAATCCCAGCACTCAGGAGGCAGAGGCAGGCAGATCTCTGTGAGTTAAAGGCCAGACTAGTCTACATTGTGAGCTCCAGGCCAGCTGGGACTAAAGGGAGACCTTGTCTCAAAAAGACCACCCCCCCAAAAAAATTGTTCCTTGATTATAACATCTCCCTTGATTATACTGTACTCTGTATTGAGTCCAATCTTTCTCCACATGAAAACTCTATTTTATTGGTCTCTTTACATATATCAATACTCAATTTTACTATGCTTTAAGAAAATAACAACAACAACAACACACACACACACACACACACACACACACTTAGGTCCATATATATAAGCACACACCTGTTAATTCCAGCATTTGGAATAGAGAGCCAGGAGAATTACCACAAGGGTAAGATGAGCTTAATAGTACGGCAAGTTCCAGGAAGCCTGTTCTACATGATTAGATCTAGTCTTAACATAACCCCTTCCCTGGCAAAAAACAAACAACAACAATAAAACACTACTGGATAAGTTTTAAATGTCATATTCATGCATGTATGGATATTGATGTGTTATGCAAAATCAGCATGATCCTTTAAGAAGAAATTGTTGTAGCATACAGAAAATATGCCTGAAAGCTTCTTTCTCTGGGGTCTGTCATTACATGAATTTTGATAGAAAATAACATGTTAGTAAGACTGAGCGAGCATGTTCCAGTTTTAGCAAAATTTGGTTAAATGAATCATATTTAAATAGGAAATAAACTCTGCTATCATAAGCACTAATAGTTCAAGAATATTTATAAATGTATGGTAAAACATAAAATGTTTTTTAAAGGACAGTAGATAAAGACTCATGCTTATGAAAACTGTACTCATAGTGTAAATTAAAAATTACTTCATTTTGTTACATAAACAAAGATTTGTTTACACGTTTCTAATTCCAGAACCAAAGGAAAGGAGTAACAGGCTAAAGACGGCATCATTTATTTGTTTCATTGTTATTTTTAAAAGCAAGTTTAATGGAGTTGGCTTTGATTTCCAATTCTTGCCTCCCCCATATGTCACTTTGGGATTTTGTAAAGCTGGCATTGTAAATGCCTACATTATGTAGAGGTTAGATTCAAATGCATTTTAAAAAATTTTTAATTTATTATTTTTTTATGTGTATGAGTGTACTGTTTGCATGTAGATTTGTGCACCCCTGTCGTGCAAAGCCACGAGGGTCAGAGAGGGTGTCGGATTCCCCTGGAACTGGAGTTAAAGATGGTTCTTAGCCGCCTTGTGGGTGCTGGGAATCGAACCCGGGTCCCTTGCAAGAGCAGTTGGCGCTCTTAACCGCTGAGCATTTCTCCAGCCTGGCATGATGGGACGCGGTAGTAATACCAGAAGAAAGCATGCCAGGAGTATGAGATCAGCCTGCACTCAATAAACGGTACTGATTCCAAAAACAAACAAAACAAAACAAAACAAAACAAAACAAAACAACAGAACTCACCACAAAATAAAGAATTCTAAATCCTGAAAACAAAACGTATCGAAAAATACAATACTTCGCTCTAGGAGTAAGAAGGAAACGGAAATCTGTATGATCAATAGCGAAAAGCAACCTGGTTCGCGGAAAGATAAAAAAAAAAAAAAAATCGGCCGAGCTTAACAAGTTTGGCCTCCGTGGCCGCCTTTCCCGGAGCGACACTCTTCATCTTCCTTTTTGAGCTTTCCCGGAAAACCAGCTGCACTGAATGATGATGTATTTCCGGTCCCCAGCTCCGCTAAGAACGGCTTTCTACTTGAAAGTCCGGCTTTAGCAAAGCAAAATTTCAGCAGAAGGGAACCCATTGGATTCAGGCTGGCAGGGAGACACGCCTCAATCGTGGCTCACTGGGTTTTTATTCCCATCGCAAGGGCAGTCCTGTTCCTCACTTTGGGCGGTCAGAGCTCAGCCTCACTTATTCCGGAGCCGCCCTGATGCGCAGTTGCAGAAGTAGGGCTCCATTTTCTGCGTTTAAAATGGTTAAAAAAAAAAAAAAAAAAAAACAGTGCTTATGGTCAGGAATTAAAAAATAACATCCCTTAAAACATGGAGTGATATTCTATGGCTGGTTACTAAATTTTTTTTATTAATTTATTTATGTGTACGGATGTACTGTCTGCATGTATGTTTGTGCACCCGTGTCGTGCAATGCCGCGGAGGTCAGAAGAGGGTGTCTGATTCCCCTGGAACTGGAGTTCTGGAATTGGAGTTACAGACGGTTCTCAGCCGCCATGTGGGTGCTGGGGATCGAACCCGGGTCCTCTGCAAGAGCGATCAGTGCTCTTAACCGCTAGGCCATCTCCCCAGCCCCAGTGATTACTAAATTATTAAAGAAGATAGGTAATGCAGTAAAGTGTTTGCCCATCAGGCATAAAGTCTTGTTCCTGATTTCTATCACGTTATTAAGGTGAGGTGGTATATCACTGTAATAACAACAGTCAATAGAAATACTGTAACATCCAGGGGTAGTAGATGAATACAAGGAAACTGAGACCCAATAATACAATTACATATATGAATCCACAGTACTTACTACAGAATGCACAAGCCATGGTAAACCCAAGCCAGTCAAAATCCGAGGATGGATTAGGGAGAGGAACAGAGCTACAACCCTAGCTGAACAAGCATTGGCAAAGGATAATTACTGTGAGAGGAGACTCAGTTTTGTTTAAGGGCGACATGCTTTAAGGTTGACTAGGCTCCAGGGGACTGACCCATAACCAAACACCTTTGGTGAACACAGGTTAAACATTATAGGATTTAAAGCATAGCAGAGGGCATGGAGTGATGGTGGTAATGATGTGGGGGTGTATCTGAGAAGAGATAGGGGAGGGGGCCTGAATATGATTGACATACATTCAATGAGATTCTCAAAGTACTTTTTGTTGTAAGACACTGTGGAGAGAAAACAAGAAGAGATTGTATGACAGTTGATAGAGTGTGCAAGTAGTGTGCACAAAGTCCTGAGATTTATCCAAAGCCTTACATAAACCTTAGGTAGTGATGCACACCTATGATCCTAGCAGTGAAGAACTACATGCAAGGGGATTTGTAGTTAACAGTGATCCCTGATACAAAATGAATACAAATGGCCCTATCTAAAAACAAAAACTAAAAATCACTGGCTCTACAGCTATTTTCAGTGTAGAATATATACTTGACTTGTATGAGATACACACACACACACACACACAAGTATAAAATAAATGTAAACCTGTTTATTGTTATACAAAGTTGTGTGTGTGTGTGTGGGGGGGTGGTGTTTGCCCACACTGATTTATGTGAGTGCCATAAGTGCCACAGTGCATCTGTGGACCTCAGAGGAAAACTTGCAGGAGTCAGTTATTTCCTTCCACCAAATGGGTTCCAGGCAAGGAACTCAGGGAGTCTGGTTTGGCAGCATGCTCCTTTACCTGCTGACACAATCTGAATGTTCATTTAAACAGTTTTTATATAGGACAAGTTTTATTTAAGAAAAGAATAAATATAAGAATCGAAAACAAAAAAAAAGAATAAAAACTTCCATGAAAATATGATAAATTTATTGTCCTAATGATGAGCATTAAAACCACAAGTAGATGCCACTTTATGTCTACTGTTGTAAAGAAATCTGAAAAAAATACAGAGAGAAGCTGGGGAGGGGATAATTCATAGTGGGGTATTAACCTAATATGTACAAAGTCATGGGAATTGTTTCTAATGTCTATAATTATAAACACACACATTACCAATAATAAATGCTGCTGAATAAATGGAACTATTAGAAAATATTCTTATATTTTCTATTGAAAATGTAAAATATCAGAGATTTTGAATAATATTGTGGTAGGGTTTTTTTTTTTTTTATTTGTTTCTTTTTTTGTCCTTTTGAATAATTTAATATTGATCTTTTTTTCTTTTCTTTTTTTTTTTTTTTTTTTTTTTTTTTTTTGATTTATTTGTTTCTTTTTGTAATGCTGTTATAATGAGGTACAGTATGGAAACCTGTGTTCTTAAGTATTTTCCTAAGACAAAAAACTGTATGCTCATAGTAACTCTACAATAGCTGAATTATAGAAAATTTCACAAATAATCATCATGTGAGTTTTAAAAGATGGTCAAACTGTGGTGAATCCATTAACTAGAGTACAAATCCCACAGTAGGAAAGAATAAACAACTAATCCAAGAAACAACAAGCCTAAATCTCAATAACATAAAATAACTCTCACAGAGAATACAGTGAAATTCAGACATAGAATATTGTGCACAGTATTCTCATTTATTTGACTAGAAAAAGAAATTAATGTGACAAATAACTTCCAAACTACCATGTTATTTCTAATTGCCAATACTGAGTGGGATGGGTACAGCACTAGAGAATGTTTGGGGAAAGATATGGAGAACAGTTCCACCAAATATTAAAACAGAGGAATGGAAAAATCTATTATTCAGTATATAGACAGGGGCTCTAATGATAGCACAGGGGACTGGAGAAATGATTCAGCAGTTAAGAGCAATGACTGTTCCTGCACAGGACCTGGGTTGGGTTCCCAGCAACAATGTAGCAGCTAACACCCATCCATAAATCCAATTCCAGTGAATCTGATACTGTCTTCTGATCTGCACAGACATCAATGACACGGGTGCACTTACATACATGCAGGTAATATACTCATATATGTAAGAAAAATAAAATAATAATAGACCCCTGAGAAAGGGAAGATGGTGCGGGTGGGAACTCAGAGCATTCCCGCGCATTGGTAGCCATGGAGGGGATGACTTTGGTAACTACTCCTGCCAATGGCGGCTGCTCAGCCCAACCCAAGCCAGGGTCTCAGGGGTGCCCTGCCAGTTCCCTCAGAGTAGCCACTCCCATCCAGGAAGCACTGCTGCTTGTGGCCTTTTGGGTGGCTGCACCAAGTGCTTCCTCAGCCTCAAGTGCAGGACCAAAATGCGGAGCTGATGAAGGGCTACAAGTGAAGCTGCAGAGGGGACGAGTTAGGAAAAAGACAACCCCGTGTAGTCCAGCTCGAGCCCTGCAGCCTCGGATGCGATGTTCCACTTGAGCCGCCTGATGTCAGGGTGCCTGACTTCTCTGACTACCTTTGCTCTGAAGTTTTAGATAACACAAAGACATCTAAAGAGAGTAGCGAGCCTAGAAAAGACTTCTCATATTTGGTGATTGCAACTGCTACTGTGGATGTCGTCTACATCCACAGTATGTGGTCATCCAGTTTGTTTCCAGCATGTGCACTTCAACTGACGTACTGGCCCTGTGGAATTTCGAGATCAAGTTGTCTGATATCCCAGAAGGAAAGAACTTGGCTTTCAAATGGAGAGGCAAACCTGTTTGTGAGCCATAGAACCAAGAAGGAGACTGACGAGGAAGCTGCTGTTGAAATGTCCCAGTTGAGGGACTCCCAACACGATTTAGAGTGAGTAAAGAAGCCTGAATGGATTATCCTGATGGCGTCTGGACTCATCTCGGTTGTGTGCCCATTGCAAATGCAGATTTTGGTGGCTATTATTGTCCTTGCCCCTTGCCATAGGTTATGGCAGGATCAGGAAGCACCTTGCACCACTCAACCTGGAAATGCCCATCCATGAGTTCACCAGTGATGATGTAGTGGTTGTGGCTTAGAGACTTAGACTCAGGGCCTAGGCTTTTTGCAGTTCATGTTCACTCAGAAGAGTTGAGAGTAAGCCTTGTGTACTTCCAGGTTGTATGATTAAATATTTAAGATTTGTTAATAACATATTTGACAGCATTAATGTGAAGTAAATTGAATTCACTGATAAATATTGTCAAGGATTCACTTAATAAAGCCACTATTAAACATTGTTAAGTTTAGGCAGACTTGAAAGGTGCAACATCGTTGACAGCTACTTCTAATAAAAAATACAGATTGGTGGAAAATAGCGATGTATTTATTATTTTTATAATTTTATGTATATGAGTGTATATTGTCTAGATGTATGTAAGTGCACAGATGTCCTGCCATACCCAAAGAGGTCAGAAGAGGGTGTTGGATCCCCAGGAACTGGATGGAGTTACTGACAATTGTTAGCTGCCATATGGTGCTAGGAACCAAACCCAGGTCCTGTGCAAGAGCAGTCAGGGTTCTTAACTGCTGAACCATCTCTCTAGCCCCAGCCACTACTATTTTCTTTAATTATAATAAATAAGCACTTTTTATTCTTTCTGCACTAGATTTTTAAAAATATTTTCTTTCTGCTTTTATTTTAATTAATTAATTTATTTATTTATTTATTATTTTTTGGTATTTTTGAGACAGGGTCTCCCTTTAGTCACAGCTGTCCTGGAGTTTGCTCTGCAGACCAGGCTGGCCTTGAACTCACAGAGATCCGCCTGCCTCTGCCTCCCAAGTGATGATTAAAGGCATGCTCCAGCACACCCGGCTCTGCACTGGATTTTAAAAGATAAAGTGTTTAATGGGATGTAGCAAAATAATTTTCTGCTTGTGTTTTTCATTATTTCTCTTCTGCCTCTAACAAATCTAGGTTGAAGTACATAGACATTGGGCTTTCTTATTTTTGTAGTAACCATTATGTTTCATTAAGAAACATAGGTTTAGAGAGACAAGATATATGGGCATATAATTAAAATAAAAGAAAGTATTGGCAGTAGAAAGTCCCAGAAAAATAAATGACGAATGGCATCCCTCATCTGTGGATACTAGCATCAAGTACCTAGTTGTAAGGCAAACCGAGCAACGTTAATGTTATATTTTTCCTGATCTGAAAGCAACTGTGCTCTTATATTGTGAATCCCTTAAAATGTTCTAGAATTAACCTACCATTTATTTTCAGACTTTGGAATTTTGGTATATGAGTGGAGGATATGTATGCATATTTTAGAGTAATATAAAATCAAAATGGAAAAATGTGAATCCTGAAATATGATTTGGAATAACACACAGTTTGTTTTCAGGTGAGTTGTAGTATAGGTGAGATAGTATATATATTATTATATATATCTATATATATATGCATATATATGTGTATATAGGTGCATATGTTGAAGCAACACAAGTTGGAGGGAACAACAACAAAAGAACTGGGACAGAAAAAGACCCACAACTGAAACAGTGAAGTTCTCCCCCCCCAAAATAATCTTCTGCTTTGAAAAAAAACTCTGGAAAGTCTCAGAGAAAGATGCAAGACATGTATGGCAGAGTGCATGAACTCAGATGTGGTGGAGCAGGGCATGGAAAGGGAAATGAGTTGGAATTATGTATGTTGTATGAAAGTTTAATAACAATAAAAATTACAGCAACAACAACAACAACAACAATAATAATAATAATAATAATAATAATATATAGTAATGAAATAATGGCCCAACAAGCATCTATGTCAACTGAGGAATATTCTTCCTATTTGCCTGGATCATGATTTTATACATGAGGTATTTTGATATGTTCAGTAGGAGTACTGTGGAGGAAAAGGGGAAACAGAGAAATATGATTACCCATCTGTCCTTGAAACAGACTGCATAAACTGTGGCAAAACAGTAGAAATAATTCCTGATATGCTGGCTCACAGGGTTAATTAGCGACATGTGGATTTTGATCCATGGGGTCTCTATGAATATCAGGAAGTGGAGCACTGCAGAGAAAGGACATGCATAATGAGGGAACTGGTATATTAGATGAAGTATGACATGTGAATATCAGGGACTAGGGAGGAATGGATGGAGAAAGGACAGGTATTATTGAGGGAACTGGGGATATGCAAGAAGGTGTCTGATTCTCATTTCTCAGGACCAGATAGGACAATAGTCACAGGAGATTTAAGAAAGTGATTATGCATCATGGATCTCAGATATGTAGTTTGCTGAGTTCCATGTTGGGATGTGTTATTTGCATGGTAGAAGAGGCATGGACACTTTTAAATGATTTATACTGGCATGTAAATGATGTTCATGAACATCTAAAGAGAACAAGAGGGTATTGGAAAGGAGCAAAGTAGAAATATAGTCTGTCTGGGCCAGTCAAATGCAAATGTGGAAAGATTTATATTGAGAAGTCCCCCTTCCTAGGGGGGACAAGTAAAGAAAGCCAAATGCTGTACTACTCGGCTTCTGAAAGATTTTAAAACATGAGCAGCAGTTCACAGAAGACATAAGTGACAAAACGTGGAATAAAAAGATAAGTTTGAGGGTGTTCCTAGTGGCACATGCCTCTAGTTCCAGTACTTGGAAGTCAGGGTAATCAGATCTCTATAAGTATGAGCTCAGTCTGTTCTATATAGTAAATTCCCCAACATCCAGAGAAACATAGTAAGACAAAATGAAAACTTGTCTCAAAAATTGTATCCTGGGGGTAGACAATTTTCTACCCAGAGCATGCAGTGTATATTTCTCTCCTCAAAGAAGCACACTGGGGTGGATATCATTTGCCCAAACATAGGCCTTTTACACAGTCAGTTTGATCAATGGAAAGCAAGAGACATGGTGTCTACCTGTAGCCTGTTCAGAAATGTGGAACTGGCTGGCAAGGATGACAGGACAGAGAGCAGCCCTTATTCAAACCTTGGCCATAAATGGGGCCAGACTGCAAGCTCACTCTAGAGAGATCATCAAGGGGTGGAGACTTGCAGAGAAGGCCCAGGGCACCAATGCCACTTTAGGATGAAGACACAAGATGGCTCATGGAAAATGGCTGTGGCTTCTAAAACACTATATAAAGTCCTCATGTAAGTCTCTGTATCCTGATTAAACAACTTCTCATTTTTAAAATATAATATTTTTATTAATTTTTTGAGAATTTCAAACATGCTTTTATGGTGATCATATCCCACCAATTCCAGTTTTTTGCTCTTCATAAGATCATGGGTGCAGAGCTATCAAGTGGAGCAAGGTCAAATTACTACAGGTGACATACTTAGACAAAACTGACATGTTTTTCTCCAGGACCCATCCACTTTCAATAGCACCTCTACTAGGGAGGGAAATTAGGAGACTCCTTTTGATGTCCAGAAGACACACGATTCTCACAGCACTTTTCCCTGGTTTATAAGTAAATAAATTATGGTTATGAGTAAACAAATACTGGGTGTGGTGGCGCACGCCTTTAATCCTAGCACTTGGGAGGCAGAGGCAGGCGGATCTTTGTGAGTTCAAGGCCAGCCTGGTCTACAGAGTGAGTTCCAGGACAGCTGGGGCTACAGGGAGACCCTGTCTTGAAAAGACAAAAAAAAATACTGGCTAAAGGAGAGACTCTGCATAGTAGCTGATTACAAAGCTTGCAAGTGAAGGGATGCAGTTTAATATGTCATTGACCATGCTGGAGCAGGCTCTTTGGTTATGCAACTGCTTTTGTGCCACCCATGCTCCTGTAAGTAACCTTCATCCTATTCCTATAAGTAAATCCAATAAATACAGCTTTTGGGGTTGTTTCTTTGGTCATTAGTTTGGGCATGAATTTCCTTATAACTTATAAATGTGAATGAGCTGATGGCATAGACTGAGGCAGAGAGAAAGGAGTATGGAAGCAAGGGATGTGGCTCCATCCTCTGGATGCTGAACCGTTCCATATTTATTCATTCCCGGTACCTGAGAGCTTTGATATTTCAGATGGTCCACATGGCATCAGGGGTTTCTACATAAGACTGAACACACGGGAAATTCATTAAGGGACATATACTGAAGAAGTTCAGGGAACTGTTATGTAACCCGGTGGGTTTGTTTCTTTGAAAAGCATTGCAGTGACAGATAACTCTAGCTAAATTGAAAACTAAGAAATTAAATTGTTGCTGCTCATGGTGGCACATGCCTTGATCTCAGAACTGGAGATGTAGAGGCAGGAGGTTATCTGTAAGTTCAAGGCTAGGCGTAGCTACATAATGAAACTCAGTATGAAAAGATTAAAAATAAAATTGGCCAAGAAATCTGAGTTTCCCCTGAATACAGGCATATGACTCTATATTACTTTCAAGAAAAGAACCTCAATGTGGTTTCTAACTTACTAAGGATGTTGATGCAAAAGGATTAGCTGTCCCAAGGACTTTTGAGCTAACCTAGAAAACAGGGAGACAAAATCTCATGTAATATGAAGATAAAGTTGACAACTTTTCTTAAGTTCTTGAATCCTGTATCCCACATGACCAGGTTTCTGGGTTTTAAAAACACCATAAGCTGAAGAGACTGGGAATTTGGGGAGAAATATGGTAACTGTTATTCTTATCTGAATGTAGTACATAAATATTTGTGGGTGCAGACTGTTGGCTGTGATGGCACCAATAACTGTAATTATTGTTTCTAAATGCATTATAAGCATTGATATTTGATTTATTTGTGGCATAGAAAATGGCTATTTAAAGAGATCTGCTTAAAGAAGTCTGTTTAAAGAGATCTTCTCCCTCATATCTAGTAACTTGCCCATGGAAGTGGGGCATGTCTTACCTTGTCAGCCCCCTAAGGTATCTAACCTCAACTGAGCTATCCCATGCTAAACTGAAAAAGAAAATTTTACCATAATGACTTGTTTCCAGGACACCATTGAGATAAAAATGATATCTCATGTATATGGTGTCATGTGTTCATGTAACATGTGCACATACTCTTTTGATTTACATTCTCAGATCACTTGTGATACCTAACAAATGGTATTTAAATAGTTGTTACACTGCATTTTTAGGGAAAAATAGCAAGATCACAATGTACACATGTAAAATAAAGACACTAAGTTATTTTCAAGCTACAATTGGTTGAATTTGTCAATACATTAATTCGTTAATTCAGTGGATGGCCTCATAGAATACCTATTTTTCAACTGGAAAAAATGTTTAGTTGCAAAGCCAAATGTACTGAAAATATGTGGCGTGTTTAAAATCTTTCATATTCTACCTAAGAAGTTTGTGTCCTGAAGGAAACATGGATGTCAAAATATTTTCACATTTATTTATTTGTTATTATTTTTGTGGGAATGCATGTGGAGATCAGAGAGGAACTTATTGGAGGGTATTAGAGAGTGCCCGCCTTGCCAGAAGTCCACCTTGTTGAGTTTTTAAATCTCACCATGCCCATCTCCCTATTTTGGGACAATTTCTAGTCCCTCACGCACTGATCTAGACCTCAGGTCTTTTCATGCTGGCTAATTGGGGCAAAGATATTCTAGTTCCATTCCCTCTCCATGGACCCTGGCCCTATCATACTGATGTTGCCAGAGGTTGCCTCATTATCCAGGGCTCTTTCACAGTGTTGGAGAGCTCCTGAGTACCCTGCAAGATACAACCAGTTCTTCCAATACAAAATTAAAAGAGAGAACCTGGGGGCTGGAGAGATGGCTCAGCGGCTAAGAGTACTGACTGCTCTTGCAGAGGACACAGGTTCGATTCCCAGCACCCACATGGTGGCTAAGAACCATCTTTAGCTCCAGTCCCAGGGTAATCCATTGCCCTCTTCTGACCTCCATGGCATTGCACAACACAGGTGCACCAACCTACATGCAGACAGTACACTCATACAGATAAAAAATTTAAAAAGAGAGAGAATCTGAATCCCAGACCAAGTAACTTTTCATATCCAATTATAAAGCAACCTAGCTACATCAAGAATACAAATCAAATCAACCATCAGCTCAACAAAGACAGTCTTCAGTTTCATATCAGACAAATGAGAAACAAAAAAAATTACACATGTCCAAGCCACAATGAAAAAATAAAAATAATGTTAAAAAACAAAATAATATGTCCTCACCATACCCCAACCCCAATCTTTTTGAAGTGTGCTACAATGGGAGCAATGTAAAGGAATCACACAACAAAGAATTTAAAAGAATAATTATAAACATGATCAAAGAATTCAACAAATTTAAAGAATATAGAAACAGAAGAAAATCTTAAAGATTATATGGATAAACTTCTGATTTAAACTCAAGAAATACAAATGTGTTGCAAAAGAGGCTTCTTTGATGAAAGGTGTATAGGAAACTTGTCTGTAAATATAAGGATCCATATTTAGGAAACAGTAATTAATCTAATTTGTCTAGGTCTATCACAAATTGGGTTTTCTCTGAGATCTATGACCTCTCCAGTCATGTGTATTTGCCAATGTTAACAGTGCCACCAATGATTTCCCACCTATTGGGAGAAATTTAAGTCCAATTAAATAGTTGTTGATTACTCCTCCCCACCCCCTTCAACGACTTTGTCAGTTGTAGTGGTTATTAGGGCTAAGAGCCTGGCTGGAATGTTGATTGATAAGAGACTTTAAAATGATCATCCCTAAATGGGACACTTATATCACACTTCTGCACTGAAGGTTCAGGTAAAATTACAGAAGCAGTGGAGGAGAGATTTTAAGAGTCAGAGGTTGTAAATAACTACAAGGAAACAGTGTTTTTCACATATAACAAGCCAATTGTACAAATGAACTCACAGAAATTGTGACAGATGGTGTAAGACCTGTCCACACTCAAGGCACTCAAAATCCTAGCAAGTATCTTGGAGGAGAGAGAGCAATGTCCTACCCACAGCTGATGTGCTTATTGGCAATTGATACTTGCTGTGAGGCAGAAAGTTAGTTTTCCTTAGGCAACTTAGTGTCCTTAGGCCCACTGAAAGTGATTGCTCTTTGGTGGATTCCCCACATCCAAGAATTTATGGCCAGCACAAACTAGACTTGGTGGGCTTCAAAAAGCATAATAAAAAGAGAATAGAACACAAAATTTGGTTGATTGGGAAGTAGGTAGATGTTCGATGTGAATTACTGGAGGTGGGTGAATATGATCAAAATACATTGTATTAAATTCTCAAGTACTAAATAGAAAATTAAAAACTCCAAACAATAAAAAAATAATTAAAAATAAGGAGATGTACTTCTAAACATGTCTCATCTTTACCTGAAACTAGGTGCTTCATACTAACCTTTGAGACAGATCCTAATCTTGATCTGGGTGGGCAAGAAATGGCCTCTGTTTTAATCCCTATAAGGAAGGAAACATAATGTAACACAATGCAAAATAATAAACAAATAACTTTAGTTGTTATTATCTTGCAAGAACATTTTTTTCTGTTTGTATCAACAAAATATGTATTTGATACAGTAATAGCAGGTCTGGAGAAGAGAACAGAAAATACTACTAACCAGGGAGATTTCATTCCAGCCCCTCAGCACAATTCAATTCATTTTTAATTTATTTTTTTACAATTTTATACATGCTCTCAACTCCTTTCATTTCCTCTATATCCTTCCCTCCTCACAACATCATGTTTCCCTATAACCCATAAGTCCAGTTACTTCTGCCCATATATGCATAGGTGTGGGAACAAACATGGGGCAGTGATCACATCCTAAAAAATTATTTATTCATCTTCCCAAAGTTGCTATTGCCAGTAACCCACGAGTAAAATATGAAGCAAGGAAATGATCCACTCCATGTGTGTCTGGATTATTCTCAGCCCAATTCTTCCACATTCATATTTTCCTTTTTAGAATTAAAATGTGGATATTTTTGTATATGCTGATAGAATTTAATTTGGACCCACACATGTTCTTTGATATGGGTCTCCCTACCAAGAGTCTCATCATTAAATGGGACTGACTGCCCCCTTCCCAGGAGGCACACGTTTTGAAAGGTTCCTAGTATAGGGTTGTGGTTTCTTACATACTTCTCCATATCTATGCTGGGATTTTTGGCAGACATCTGCTTATGTGGGACATGTGCATGATATTACCATTTCAGACAATTTTTTTTTGAAAACTATTCTTTGATGATTTTTGAGACCAGGTCTCAAGGTGAAGCCCAGTTAGAACTTAATCACTGTGTGGCCTGAGTAGGAGTCAACATATTGATCTACAGAGCTCACCCTCCCAAGGTTTATATTAGAGGTATGCAGCAAGAAGCCTGATTGCATACAGTTATGTCTTTATTTGGATATGTATTTGTTCAAATTTATGAACAAATAAATAAGTATTTTATGTAATATCATTGTCTATATAGACAAAAGATATGAAATTTAAGGGGGTTTGATAAGGAATTACTAAATTCTCTATACCAACACAGTCTCCAACTAAGCAGAACAAATTAAAGGGTGTCTTTAAAAAGGATATGGTGTACTTGAAATAAAACCAAAAATCTCTACCAGTGATGGAGATTACTTAAGGCTCCACAGAGTTCAGGTATCATGGCTTTGATGGCTCACAGAAATCCAGTACTCCAGTTTACTAAAATACAAATTAGTGGAGTAGGATATCTGCCATGCAATGCAGGAAGAGACTGTATAAATATGATATTAACTGCACTCACCACCCCTCTTCTAATGCAGTACTGTGGGGATGTTCCCAATTCCATTAGATAGAGCCTGAACACAACATCTTTCCACCTGCCCTCCATGGAAACAGATTAAGGAAGGCGGTACAAGGAGTAGCTTCTGTGGAAACCAGAGACGTGTAAGGAAGACTTTCCTTGGTCAAGGCAGCATCTTTCCTGATACAACTACTGGCCTCCCTGCTCCATTCCTTACTGCAGCACTTTTGAGTAGGGAGTTATGTGGCTGAAATTCCAACAGCACAATGCTGAAAATACACACATACCCATGATCTCTCCCTTTCAGTGCTATGGTAAATGTGCTTCTACCCATACCAGATGAGCCTCTACACAGAGCAGGAGATATCTTTGTTAATCAGAACCTCTGAAGAAGTGAGCACATTTGGAAGTCCTCCTCATGGTCCTGACAATTTTTATGTGCTGATTCAAATAACCAGTTTGAAATAAAGAAAAAAAAATGAAAAAAAGACATATGATCTGTTTGTGTCTGTCAAAGGATACCTAAAAGCAAAATCTGGATGACATTTACATATCTGACAAAGCAGCAACCAAAATGATGGATCAGAACAAGGAAAATAAACAAAAAAAAATCAAAACTAAATTATTTTACAAGTATTCATTTGTAGTACATATGTAATACTAAAAACATGATATGTACAGCTGGAGAGATTGCTCAGAGGTTGAGCAATCTGATTGCTCAGAGCACTTGAAGATCTTCACAAAGACCTGAGTTTGATTTTCAGGACACAGATCCAGTGGTTAACAAATACCATTAACTCCAGCTTCAGGGAACAGTACACCCTGTTCTGTCTTCTGTGGAAACCCACATGCCTGTGGCATTGTACACACACACACACACACACACACACACAGTGAAAAAGAAATCATGCTGAAGCATGATCATTTTCTGAAACTAGACCACAATGGCAAGATCACAGAAAACTTGAATTTTTATAATTATAATTAAAATATACATTTGTATTTGACAGACACTTGTTCTTCCCAGCCCTTCCACACAATGGCTGTTCTGCTGACTCACTGACTCACTTCAGGTATTCAAATATGTATACACACACACACACACACACACACACAGATGCACACGTGCATGTGCCTGCACACAATCCAATTCACCATGTCTACCACCCCTTCTTACAGTCATTTGGACTCCCCATTTCCTCCACTATAACACCTACCACAGGCATCAGAACTCACATATTTTGCTCTTCTCATCCCACCAAACACTGGCAGACCCAAATAGCCATTGTTTTTTAGAACTACTTTACAGAATCCTACTACAACTCTAACGACAAATTATCACATGATTTGTATACTAATTATATCAATGGCCTTTCCCCCATTACAACCCCTACTGCCAGGCAGAAACCTAATGAAACTCCCTCAGGACTCTGCCCTCTGTGCAACATCCCCTAAACAATACCAATTGTATCTGAGACCTAAGATACAATCAATTATCCACAACAGGCTTAGCTTTGAAAAACAAATGTCCACCAAGAAAACCACTGTACTGACATGAAAGAACAAACTGAGGGAGAAAACAGAGATAGCAAGTGACACCCAAGACATCAGCAGAGAGCACAAACTGAAGCTTTCTGTGTGATTTCCCAGATCCAGAGACTGTAGGACTAGAATCCTCAGGTTATATAAAAATCTTTCAATCCCTAAAAATTTTAAGTCTTAATGAGCAAAAATAATATCCACATATAAAAGATACCTCCCAGGGAAGCTGACCTTTGTAGCCACATTGTGTTGCTGACACTTTCCTCAGGTGGAAGAAACAGCCATCTCCAGCTGCCTCTCCTCTGACCAGGACCTGCTTGCTGCAGAGATTCAACACATTCCCCACCCCCCAGCTTGTTCAAATCATCCAGTGCAACATTCCAGCTACGCATGCGTGCATGTTTGCCACACTGCAGAGACTCAAAGATCCTTCCTGAATATAATGACCTAGGGCAGGAGACAATAAAATCTAAGCCTTTTTATCATTGGTGCCTTAAGAAAGGGACTTTGGAAACCACTGTTAAACTGGCTTTAATTATTGGGGATAACAATTTTAAAATATCTGCAAAATGGCCAGAACCAATTGCTTTCCATTAAGTCTTTGTTGGCATTAGTGACCACAACATTTTTATTTATATTCACTCTTAGATTTTTCTATACATTGCACAAAAAGACTTCTTGAAAAATAAATAAACCCAAACTTAGGCAGTAAACATATGTCAGATACTTGAAACTCTGGCTGGAGGAAATTTCTCTATGTATAAATTATTTTATATTTAATCAAATTTTCATTATTTGTTTTATTTGTATTTTCTAATTCTTAATTCTTGTAGACAATCTGTGCAAATCCACCCTGAACATAGTACTGCTTTAATTAAAGAGGGCAATGAGCATTCTATTTGGAAAATTCCATATTTCATTTAATATTTTGCCAAATTAGATCCCTACCAAAATGTAAGAATAAATGACAAAATGAGAGATGCTCCTGTTGCATAAATTTTTACACATTGAAATTTTACCAATAACCACTCATATTGGATTGGTAAAAATAAACACTGTTGAAAAAAGTCAACATTATTTTAAACAGAATAATATCTTTGTCTTCAAGTCAAAGACAACATGTAGGAAGGGGAACTGCCTAAGAAGTTACAGAATTTGATGTCAGAATGTAAAATCAGCCCATGTACTCTACAATAAAGGAGGGGAAGCATTTGCAAAATAAAATACTTGCTTTGAAAACAAATTTAAATTTTCCATCAATAATGGGGGCTGCCCCAATAGTATACAGTTGCTGCTTCATAAGAAATGGAAAGCAGGGATACAGGGCAACTTCCATTGCTAACAAATGCAGCAACTACAAATCCTGGCCTCAGCGTCATTCAGCACCCATCCCCCACCTAGTCACTGTGGGAATTTTGAAACTGTGGTAAAGTGTAGCTTCTGTGGCAGCTTAGTGAAGAATGGCTGTTATTCTCTTGGGGGCAGTGTTGTACAATCCCCTAAAAAGAACTCTCTTCTCTCCCAAGTTGTCCAACTTCCCCCTATCCCAATGCACCAGTATGAGGGTGCTACCAGTGTGTAGCTGAAATTCCTGCAAAGTGTGAATGAGAAGATAAGCATCCTCACCCCCAACTCAGGTTGTGAGGATGGGTTGGCTGCCCTTCACTGTGCCTTGTCTAGGCAGATTAATGTCTGGAGATTCTGCTACCTCTCTGAAAAGCTACTGTTTCCCTCTTCCATTGACTGATCACATTTAAAGTCTTGATCTCTAAAAGAAGGAAACTAGAAACTCCGAGACAGTGTACTACTCTTAGCTACAACTGGCAGAAAATGCCAGTTCTCACCACAACTTCCTTATTTTATACAATAGCCAATTAAGTTAAGGATCACTGAGGGGTTATCTAAATAAGAAAACAAATCCAACCCTTTCTGCAACCACCATTTTATTACAAGGGAAGGACAAATTTACAAAGAACAATGAATAATGCATAATCACAGCATATAAGTTTTATCTACTGCATCAGTATCATTGTTAACCATCATAATTCTATATTGTCAGAAACATTTATCTTCACAGTAATCCAACTAGAACTCTTATGATCTGTCAGTAAATAACACCCACTTTATAAGTATTTGGCAAAATAATCATTCTAGAAACCATTTCTCCTTTTTCAAAGGTGGGCATGCCTGGTGTGGTGATTGGGGGGTATATAGAAAAGGCAGGTACATACTGTTAATTCAGTGATATCCAGTAAATGACAAATATCTTGTTATTGAAAAATATGGAGAAGGAATTTTGTTTTAATTTTTACTTTTAAGTGTATCAGTGTTATGCCAAGATATGTGGAATTGCAGTCATGTCATATAGAGCACATGGAGGTCAGAAGAGAGCATTGGATCCCACGGAACTGGAGCAACACATGGTTGTTAGGTGCCATGTGGGTGCTTGGTTTCAAAACTGAGTCTTCTGCAAGAACAGCTAGTGCTCTTAACCATTGAGCCATCTCTCCAGCTCTGGTGAGGGAATCTTATCCCAATATTTGGAATTTATTAAAAACATATGCTATCAAGGCCAAATGTTGTTGTCTGGTTTTGGCATTAACCATAAAAAATTGCATAAAAATGTTGAGAATCAGCTAGGCATGGTGGAGCATGACTTTAATCCTAGCACTTAGATGGCAGAGGCAAGAAGATCTCTATGAGTTCAAAGCCAGCCTGATCTATACATTGGGCTCCAGGACAACTGGGGCTACAGGAAGACCCTGTCTCAAAAAATATATACAACAAAACAAAATGTTGAGAATCAGATTAGAAAAATCCAGTTCACATTGGTATATCTTGAAAAAATGCCATCAAACGTAAGCTTCTGAGAATAAGTACTATTACACATATAACTTTTAATATAATGTAGAATAGTGCAATTCTTCATTGTAAATGTAGAATATCCTAGAAACCAAACATTCTTCCTAATATTAGATGATCATTCAGTAAGAAATAAATAAGGAACATTCATCCAAAATCAGTTGTCAAATATGTGAAAAATTTGCGAGTGTTATATACAATTTATACTTTTAATATAATTAAAATATGGAGATATTCAGTCCACAGAATTAAATTCTTTGGCTTCCTTTTTTTTGCCTTTTCCTACACATTTAGAAGGATCAGATTATAAATTATTCTTAGTCTGGTGATTTTTCGAAATGTTATTTTTTGTTTATAATAGTTGGTGTATGTTTCCTTGTTTTGTTTCTCTTGTTTTAATCCTAAAAAGAAAGAAATATGATTTAGTACTCTCACTAAAATCTACAGCTTAGAGATTTTTCTATTTAATTTTAAGGCATTCAGTTTTTAACTAGTAATCAATGATGGCTAGAGTGATGTAATTTGGACACTTTCAAAACATTACTAATGGAGACTCCTCCCAACCACCCCAGTGGCTCAGCTCCCAGGGGTTGATAGAGGAGAGGCCCAGGTGCCTTCCAGTGGCCCCAGTGGCTACCTGTGGTGACATTCCAGAACCCTTAGTTACTAGCTTCAGAATATCTGGGGCTCCTCCATCTGCTCAAGGCTAAACTTCCCTACCCCTATACCTTATGTGGTGCAGTGTTCAAGCATGCTTGAGCACCTGACTTGTACTTCTGGAGGAGCTTCTGACCAGTTGGGCAAGAACTAGCTAGTCTCTCCAGCACGAAATCAGAAGCAAAGACCTCAAACCTAAGCCAATCAGCCTTTCATATCTAATAAGAAGACAATGAAGGCATCTGAAGAACACAAGCAAAGTCAGTTTTCAATTAAACAACAACAACAACAACAAAAAAAAAACCACTTGAGTTTCATACCAGAATCACAAACAAACAAAAAAAAAAAATCCATATGGCAAAAATCACATAAAACAACAGTACCATGAAAAACCTAAAAAATATGTCTCTGCCTAATACTACCAATCCTGTAGAAGACTCCTATAGTGAAGACCCCCTATATGTAACCCTGGACATTGATTTTAAAAGGACCATCATAAACATGATCAAACAATTCAACAAACTTAAAGAACACACATACAAACAAATCGAACTAAAAGAGATAGGGATAAGCTACAAGAAGGCAATGATAAACTTACAAAAGATGTCGACATGGAAATACTGAAGAAAACTCAGGCTGAAATGAAAAAGGAAACAGAGGTGGCTGAAAGTAAATATGTGTATATTAAACAACATTGGTTTACAAAATCTGATAAAAACGGTAATGCATCTGAGTTAAATGGAGATATAAATCGCTGTTGCCCACATTTGCTTTACATAAAATCTGTAGAGCAATAACTTTGGGATTGACACATACAAGTGTTCTCTATAATTTCTCTGTTGTACAGTATCACCTTGTAGCATTCTCTTTAAGATGATTTAACGTAAAAATTAAGTTTGCTTCCCAAGTTAATCATATATAGTCACCCAAAACAACATGGGTGAATTTGATGAAATCTGTGCCTTGACTCCACCCTATAGTCATGTATAATACAACTGTCTTCTGGAGACTCATACGCTAAAAAAAAGGGGGGGGGATACAGAAAGACATGAAACCTTTTCATCAAACCCTTGCAATTCAAATCTTAAAACTAACTATGGGAAAAGATTTGTTTGTTCCAACAGGACAAAACGTCACCAACTTAACGGCTGAGAAAGAAAAGATACAGGTTTGCATTGAGTAGGATGTACCAAAAAGTGGCAACGGAAAGGCTGACCCGTCTGAACATTCAAAGGAAGAAAAGCCTCAGATTGCCATAAACATCGAACCCCTCTGTGGATCCTACATGTAACAACTAGTTATAATGAGTCCTAATGAAACTTACCTTCTAGGTGCCACAAAGGTTCTGATATGAGAGACTTCCTTGCCTTCCCACCCATAGAACAAGGAGAAATATGACAATGATGAGGTCGCTCCCCAACTGTAAATTGGAGACAACTATTGTAGAGGTGATCTCTTATAAAACCGGTAAAACTGCTTTCTTTAATTGACTACTAGACATGGGAACTGTGGAAGGGATTACTCTCTGTTCAGAACCAAATATAATACTAAAGTCCTAGGGCTATGCACTCAGGCAAAATATATTAATACAGGAGCTCTGACATCAGCAATGGATTGTTCTACCAGGTGGATGTTGGCCAGGGGATCCAAGGC
This sequence comes from Rhizomys pruinosus, assembly GCA_009823505.1. Classification (NCBI taxonomy): domain Eukaryota; kingdom Metazoa; phylum Chordata; class Mammalia; order Rodentia; family Spalacidae; genus Rhizomys; species Rhizomys pruinosus. Next base: position 2,089,070 of record VZQC01006228.1, on the reverse strand, counting down.
CCCACAAAAGGTAAGGGCTCCTTGCCTCTAAGTTGGGATACCTACAGGAGGAGAGGCAATAAGACCCTGCTGCCGAAGACCTGACGTTAACATGGGAGGGATGTATTGAGACCACACATGCAAGTGTACAGATGGCCTCTGGAATGCCAGAGAGTGTTACCAAAGGCCACTAAACCAATAAAGCAAATATGGGTCTCCCTGAGTCAAGCAAGACTCCACCGTCAGCACCAGCTACACCTCACCTGCCTGGAAATACTGTGCAGCAGAGGCAGCCATGTGCCTGTATATCCCAAATCTAATTGGCTATTGGCTCTCCCCTTGGAGAAATAACCCATGGCTGATGCCACAAGCTTACATCCTCTACAGGTTAGGAGATGTTATAAGCCACAGTAAGACCCTGTCATATTTAACAGGGGGGAAAATTGTAATTCATGGATTAACATATCCAAACATGTGTCTATGCTAAAGTAACCTACCATAACTATTAGTGCTGCTTAAATACCTATATATCTAATTGCTTGTTCTTCATTAGTAGGATCGAAAGGTTATTCCTGGACAGACTGTCAGCCCATGAAAGGAAACAGCCAGAATTGACCAGAGTCCAAGTCAACAGCTCCAGAGAGAGTGGACTGTTTTACCTCTCATCCACCTGTGCCCCTTTTCTAAGCCTAGGGAACAACCTGCGGAAGAGGGGGCGTGGTAGAATGTAAGGGCTGTGATTGGGGTGAATGGTGAAACTACAGCAATGTAGTCTGGACACTCATTTGATCAACTTGATTGAACAAACAACCTGTCACCTCCCACTGGATGGTGGGGCTGTAGGGGTTTGGGCACAACGGCCTGCAGATAGGTTTTGCATGAAGGATACTTGTACTCATGGATTATCACTTATAGCTAAAAATGAAAAAAAAAAACGAGAGAAAGATGCAGGACAGTTATGGCAGAATGCATGATCTGGGATGGGGTGGGGGTGGGGGGGAGGGAAAGGGAAATAAGCCTGAACTGAATTGGAAAAAATGTATGAAATGCACAAAGCATCAATAAAAACTAAATTAAAAAAATGTAAATAAATCGAAGCAGTAATATAAAACCTTTCAAATAAACTGATGAATAGATGATGGAAGTATGGTATTTACATAACAGGGTAATTACTAACAATATAAAAATATGTAATTCACAGGTAAATGGTTGGAACTGGAAACAATCTTCCTGAATTAGGTAATTCAGATTTAGAAAGAAAAATGTCAATGTTTCCTCTCATAGCTGGATGTTATGTGTTCAATATACATGTTTTAATTTGAAAATCTAGAGAGGTCAAGAGACTAAAAAAATTGGTCATGGGTATTCGTGGGGGGTAGTTAGTATTTTGGAATAGATGAAAGAATGCAGTGATACGAAGGGAGACAAGAGAAAATTAGACTTGGTAGTGTTCAATATGGTGGAGAATGGGAGGGCAGTGTAGAGCAAGGAGTATGGGGAGGGATAAGTAAAACTGAAGGCCTTGAGGAAAAGCCACTTGGAAATCTCCTGATGCCGAAGCATCTGAAATTACTTACATATGGATTATATAAAAAAGGTAAAAAGGAGTTACCCTACATGGGGGTGGTGGGCATTGTGCTTCTTAGATATAAGCTATAGAAAAAAAAAAACCTCAAGTCCTGGAATGGACTCCCTCTGTAGAATATGTTGAGCAAAGGTCTCATGGACCCTCAAACAATACTGGTCATTGCCCTTGCTCTTGGTAACACACCAGAACTTGATGGTAAGACTTTATTAGTGAAGATATTACATATATTAGGTTTAGAATAAATAAGGATAGATCAAGCTGATTCTGATTTCAGAGCTTCATATCCACTGGTTACTGTTGATAAGGATGGAAGGCCTTATGTATGCTACCAGAAGGGGGAAAAAAAAGAAACGAAGAAACAAAGAAACAGGAACATTAGCCAGCTGTGATTCCTGTGTACTATGGCAACAACTTGCCTGGCAATATGTGCCAACTGGCACAATAGTGGCACAAAAAGGATTAGAGTAAGTACTCTCTAATTGTATTTAAGGTTGATGAGTTAGGATGCAGCCCATATCTGATATTGATATTAGGATTAGGAATTTGAGACTATACAGGTCACAAGATATACAGAAAAGCTTTATACTAGTATTCTGCTAAGTGTTTATAATGAGTCCTAATGAAACTTACCTTTTAGGTGCCACAAAGTTTTAATACAAGAGACTTACCTCCCCTTCATAGAACAAGGAGGAATATGATGATGATGATGAGGTCATTCTCTAACTGTAAATTGGAGCCAACTGTTATAGAGGTAATCTCTTATAAAACCAGTAAAAGTGCATTCTTTAATTAATAGACATATGAACTGTGGAAAGGATTATTCTCACTCAGAACCAAATATAATACTAAAATCTCCTTAAGCTGTGCATTTAAGCAAAATATATTAATAAATGAGAGCTCTGATATCAGCAATGGATTATTCTACCAAGGAGACGTTGGCTAGGGGATCCAAGCCCCCCCTCCCAAAAAAAAAGGTAAAGACTTCTTGCTTGTAAACTGGGATACCTGCAAGAAGAGAGGCAATAAGGCCCTGCTGTCGAAGACCTGATGTAAGCATGGGAAAGATGTACTGAGACCACCCTTGCAAGTGTACAGTTGGTCTCTGGAATACCAGAGAGTGTTACCAAAGGCCACTCTGCTGGATAGTTTTAGAGTCAACTTGGTACACCTGGGTTGAGGGAGCCTCAACTGGGGGATTGGCTCCATTGGATTGGCCTGTGGCCACATCTGTGGAGTATAGTCTTGATGGTCGAGCAGTGTGGGGGGGCCCAGCCCACAAGAGTGGTGCCACCCTGGGCAGGTTGTTGCATACTGTATAAGAAGGAGGGCTGGGCATGAGCCAGGAGAACAAGCCAGTGAACAGCATTCCTCCATGGCTTGTGCTTCAGCTCCTGCCTCCAGGTTCCTGCCCTGAGTTCCTGCCTTGGGCTCCCTGAGTGATGAACTGTGACCCAGGAGATGTAAACTGAATAAACCCTTTCCTCCCCAAGTTGATGTCAGTCAGAGTGTTTTGTCACAGCAATGGAAGACAAACTAGAACAGCCACTAAACCAATAAAGCAAATGTAGGTCTCCTGGGGTCAAGCAAGACTCCTCCATCAGCACCAGCTACACTTCACCTGCCTGGAAATACTGTGCAGCAGTGGCAGCCATATGTCTGTATATCCCAAATCTAATTGGCTATTAGCTCTCTCCTTGGAGGAATAACCCATGGCTGATGCCACAAGCTTACATCCTCTAGTGGTTAGGAGATGATATAAGCCACAGTAAGACCCTGTCATATTTTACAGAAAAAACATAATTCATGGATTAGCATACCATCCAAACATCTGTGTCTATACCAAAGTAACCTACCATAACAATTAGTATTGTTTAAATACCTATATATCTAATTGCTTGTGCTTCATTAGTAGGATTGAAAGGTTATTCCTGGACAAACTGTTAGCCCATGAATGGAAACAGCCAGAATTGACCAGAATCCAAAACGAAAGCTCCAGAGAAAGTAGACTGTTTTGCTTCTTATCCACCTGTGCCCCTTTTCTAAGTCTAGGGAACAATCTGCAGAAGAGGGGCATGGTAGAATGTAAGGGCTGCGATTGGGGTGTGTATTAGTCAGGGTTCTCTAAAAAAACAGAAGTAACAGGACGAATATTTAGCTATATACAATTTATTGATTTGCTCACGTGACAGAGTTCAAGGAGTCCAACAGTAGCTGCACCACACTGGAAAGGCCAAGAGAATCCAGGGAACTGCTCACTCCGCAAGGCTGGATGTCTCAGTATTCCCAATCTAGTGCTGAAGGCCCAAATGGATTCCAGGAGATCTGCCTGTTTCAGTACACGCTGGGATCCGAAAGTTTGATAACAGCAGCAAGACAAACTCACCAGATGAGAGAGGCAAACCGCAGGAGAAAAAGGGACTAGTTCCTTCTGCCATGGCTTTTTATACTGCCTGCCGGCAGGCAGAAGGTAACACCCACATTTGGGGTGGGCCATCCGGGTTGAGGTGGTCCAATCCAAACATCCCTTTTCTCTTATTTGTTCCTTAGTCCAGTCAAGTTGACACACAGGATTAACCATCACAGGATGAAACTACAGCAATATAGACTGGACAGTTATTTGATCAACTTGATTGTACATACAAGCCCCTCCAGCTGGATGGTGGGACCCTTGGGCTGTGTGGGTTTGGGCACAACTGCTTGCAAATTGGTTTTACATGAAGGATGCTTGTACTCATAAATTATTACTTATTGTCAAAAAATGAAAAAAAGAAGAACAAATTGTTGCATTTAATTGACTCCTAATGACTTATTGTCATATACATATATTAATTCATCTCTAATGAGCAATGTATGCTTATGCAGCAGTTTGTGATTAACACAGAAATACAGAACTTTCCAATGTGTACACATCAAGAGGCTGTAGCCTGCTTATCCCGGAATAGAACACCTATATCAATCTCCTCTCTCACTTCCCAGGTTCAGAAATCATTGTGGATGGGGGAAAGAAGGAAAGATTGTTAGAGCCTTATGTGGTAGGTATCCAGAAGGAAGCAGAATTTTCCAAACAAGTCAGTTGTTCATATTAACTCACAGTAATGGTGAGGACATGCACAAGATCCTTGCAAGCACAAATCAGAGAAAATCCCAGCATATACATGAGGAAGTAGGTTAAAAATAATTGAACTCAGGAAATTTTGGCAGTCAATTGCTGCTCAGAGCCAAGAGACAGTTTCTTTCAATGATGGGACTCTTAATCAGCTAACACTACTCTACTGGATGGACTCACATTGAAAGACATTTGGGCACATTAGACTCACACTTGGAAAATCAGATATCACATTTTCTTCTCGACATGTGGAACATAGATTTTTACATAGATACATAAAACCAAATACAATACATGAAAGCAGAAACAAAATTGATGGGAGAGAGAAAGGGGATTGTGTGTGGCATGGGAGTTCATGATCAATGTGCATTATATACTTCTATGAAAATGTCCTGGTGAAATGCATTACCATAAATATATATCAATTAAAATAAAATAAATATTTTGTACAATGGATAGAAATTGTAAATTTAACATAAACCCCTGGCCATTCAAATTCCAATGCAGATGTGGAGTTGGTCAAGAAGTCCATGTCCTACCTGAGGAATTTTGTTGAGCCAATTCTCTTTTTTCTCTTCTCTTCTTTTTTGAATTGTTTCATTTTTATTGTATGTCTATGAGTTTTTTACATGAATTTACTATTTACAGTGTCCATTGGTCAGAAATTGGTGTCAGATCCTCTGGAACTGGAGTTACTATCACTGTTAGCTGCCTCATGAGTAGTATGAATTGAACCCATGCATGGCAAGAGCATCCAATGCTCTTAAATTTTGAGACGTTTCTCTGGTGCCAGAGTCCATTTTTCTTTGAGGGTCTGGTTCTAGGTAGGTGGACCAACTCCATGGAATAGGCCCAGAACCAAGAGTATTTTTTTAGAATTCAAATTAGACCTGATAGGGATTTAACAATTATATTCAGCTCAGGACACGGGAGGGAGAGGCACGTGGATCTTTGCGAGTTTTGGCCACCCTGGTCTACATATCAAGTTCCATGTCAGCTGGGGCTATAGGAAGACACTGCTTCAAAATGACCAAAATAGGGGGTTGGAGAGATGGCCTAGCGGTTAAGAGCGCCGACTGCTCTTACAGAGGACCCGGGTTCGATCCCCAGCACCCATATGGCGGCCGAGAACCGTCTGAAACTCCAATTCCAGGAGAACTCCAGTTCCAGGGGAATCCGACACCCTCTTCTGACCTCCGCGGCATTGCACGACACGGGTGTACAGACTTGCATGCAGACAGTACATTCATACACATACAGAAATAAATAAAATTAAAAAAATTTAAAATGACCAAAATAATAAAATAATAATAATAACAGCAACAATAATAATAATCCATTTGGGGTATGACAGAGGACACTTAAAATAAGTGAAATGCATATATAATGAATTGTAGAGCTTGGGCTGAATCTATAGTTTAAGATATTAATATACATTTGTGAGTAAAAATTATCTATTTTCTTTTATGACTGAAATTTTAGGATATGCCACTAGGGCTGTATTTGTAGGAAAGGTAGAGTACTAGCTTGTCAGTGACTATTGGTATCAGTGAGGATAAAAAAATGGGGTATTTGAAGATTCTTTAAGGAAGCATAACCGGAGAAAAAAATCTGCCATTTTAAATCCAAAATTTAATCCACTTATCTTGAATCAATGTTATTTTTAATGCTGTTCTTACATCAGGAACACCCTTCTCTAAGCCTTGCTTTTCTGTCTATAGGCTAAAAGAGGACAGGGAAGCAGCCAACAGGCATGAGTGCTGTTTATTCATGGCTGAAGACTGTGCAGTGATTTCAAAGTATCATTGGCATTTCATATCCATGAAGAACTGGGGCTTAGCACCAGGCACGTCTTTGTTTCCTCTTCTGAGGAGGTATTAAAAAAAAGGAATGAGAAAAAAAGATAGAGAAAAAAATATTCAAAGAACTGACAAAAAAAAAAAAAAAAGAACTGACCAAAACAGTAAAATTGTGCATCAAAAAGGCTATAAAAGACTGAGAAAAAGATGCAAAACAGGACTTAACAAGTATTACACAATCCATGCTGGGGTAAGGGGACATAAAGGGTGAGCATGGATGGGGTAATGAATCTAAATTTGATTAAGAAATGTTGTACAAAACGTGCTCAATAAAAATTAACTTTAAAACAAAAACAAAACAAAAAGATACTTTTTGAGAGGCATGATCTCATAGGGAGGCCATCTCTGTCCATAAGGCAAATGTGCTTGTTTTTAAGTACTACTGAGTTCATGTTTAGTTTTTATTTCATATGAACACCTAGAAACCAAGATGTGTGCAGCGTGGTACACAGAGAATTCAAAGGAAGATCTGTTGCTGTAAAGTTCCAACCTTGTGGTCTTCCAGTTATTATGGGGACAAGGACTCACAAAACAATAAAGTTAGCAGCACACAAGAGTGGACAACTAGGAAATTTCGAACACTTGGAGTTGTAGGTCCACCATAGTGGGACAACACTTTTTTGTTTTATTTTGATGCACCTGAACCTGCTTTTATCTTTTTGAGATAAGGTCTCCCTTCTGCCCCAGCAGGCCTGGAACTAATGCCTCTGTGTTTTTATTGTTACTTTTACTGGATTTTCTTCCCAGGACTGCTCTTTGACATTGTAAATAATGCCTTCTATGATGGGCATATACTCTAAGTCCTTTCATTGTTGTTTTTCTTATTTGTTGTTGTTGTTTTGCTTTGTTTTGTTTTTTTGGTCCTCTGCACAAGCATCCTAGATAAAACCGACATCTTTGCTAGTGGAATGATATGAAGAGTCCAAAGCAAAGCAACCAAAAACACTGGAGCATTGTGGAAAGAATTTTTGCAAAGGGACCTACATAAACTATAAAATCAAAATTTCCAGTTGACTTCACATAGGATCAAAGGGGAATTTCTTCCTAGTTAGCATACCAAACTGGGTTTTGTTAAAGCCAGAGATTATTTAATATTGGGTCTGTAGATGATCATGTGTTCTGCCTGTAATATAGTGCTCCGGGGCAGTGTAGCATGAAGGTACCTATAGATAATTCATGAATGAATGAATGAATGAATGAATGGTGGATATGTTCAGTAAAGTTAATCTCACCACTTTCTAATGAAATCTAATTTTAGTACGAGCCATGCTAATCAAGAATGTCCCACTCCTGTTGTCTTCTTATCCTTCTATATTCCTGGTGGATGATCAGGTATCTCTGCCTCTTCCTGTCTTAGTATAGAGAGTGACTACTCTGTTGTCTGGTATGCACCTCTATTTGGCTGTCAGAGAACAAGAAATAACCAGGAATCTTATGCTTGGGTAATGAATATTCTCAAGTACTAGTGCTAGCCAGAAGAACTAGCATTCCAGTAAGAAAATTCACAAAGTTCTTACAACTTACTGCAGTCTTGTAGGACAGATTAGGGCTACCCAAGTATGGGTTAATAGTGGCATGGACATGGATGTGTTATGCATATATTCCTATTGGCTTCTATTTAAACTTAATCCTTATGTCAGTACTCTGAAGAAGGACTTATGAGTCACTCCAATCCTTTATTTTTTATCTTCCCAATGTAGATCCACTGAATAAATACACGTCAGAGATATATTCATAAGTAGGAAATGGAGGGTCCATTATAACTCAATATTTTCATTACAATTGGAATGTATACTTCTCAGAAAATTAGAATAGTCAATATTTCTAAAATGTATAAATTACAAACTTGTATATCCATGTTTGTAAATGAAATTATTCAGCTGTATAAGTCTTCACCATCTGCATTAAATGTCGGACCTGACAAGACAAATAGACCTGGGTCATAAAATAAATTAAAAAATTAATTCTGTTGGAGTAAGTACAGTAATTTCTTATTCCTGAAATCATATCTTCTCTCAAATCTTTGTTAAGATTTCAATTGGTTTTATCTCAAACCCTATGTGTTCCTATCCCCAATCCAGTACTGTTGAATAGAAGGTGGTATTGTGGGTATAGTGGACACTGATTTACCAAACCATGCTGTAGCATTTATATTTTAAATGCAATGAATTTTTTTACATTTTTATTGATGTATTTTGTATTTCATACATAATTTTTCATTTCTGTTCAGGCATATTCACGTATCCCTTCCCCCCACCCCACCCCATCCCATCCCAGATCATGCATTCTACCATAACTTTCCTGCATCTTTCTCTCAGTCTGTTTTTTATGCTTAGGAATTCACATTTTCCTCTGTTAATTCAATATTATTCTAAAATATGGATACTTACTCTCCATCCATATACAGTAATTACAGAGTCTGAAAATAATTGGTGGGTGGATTCTAGAGCCCACTGAGAGATTCACATTTTAACAACATAGTTGCTTTCAGATAAACAAAAATATAACCATATTGTCGTTCAGCTTGCCTTTCGTCTGGGGGATTTGGTTTTAACATCCACAAATGAGGGACAACATTCTCCATTTGTCTTTCTGGGACTGTGTCACCTCACTCAGCATAATGGCTTCGAGCTCCATCCATTTACCTGCAAAGTTAATAATGCCACCCTTCTTTACTGCTGAATAGTACGCCATTGTGTAGATATACCATATTTTTGTCATCCACTCGTCTGTTGAGTGGCATATGTGTTGGTTACAGCTCTTCTCTATTGTGAAGAGAGCTGCAATAAACATGGATGTGCATATATCTTTTCAGTAGGATGAGTCTTTGGGGTATATACCCAGGAGTGGTATGATTGGGTCAGGTGGTAATGTCATTCCAAGTCTTTTAAGGGTTCCCCCCACTGCTTTCCATAGTGGTTGTACAAATTTACATTCCCACCAGCAGTGGGTGAGTGTTCCCCTTTCTCCACAATCCCTCCAGCATCTGTTGTCTTTTGTTTTCTTGATCTTAGCTAGTTGTACTGGAGTGAGATGATATCTGAGAGTGGTTTTAATTTGTACTTCCTTAATTATTAAAGATGATGAACACTTTTTAAGATGTTTCTCAGCCATCTTTAATTCCTCACTGGTGAAGACTCTGTTCAGCTCTTACTCCATCTTTTGAGTAAGTCATTTGCCTACTTACTTCTTAGTTTTTTGAGTAGTTTATATATTCTTGACGTTAATGCTCTGTCATATGGTCACATGTGTTGCTGGTAAAGATGTCTTCCCACTCTGTGAGTTTTCTCTTCACCTCCTTGATTGTTTCTTTTGCTGTACAGAAGCTTTTGAGTTTTATAAGGTCCCACTTGTCGATTGTTGACCTCACTTCCCGTGTGGCTGCTGTTTGGTTTAGAAAGTCTTCTCCCATACCTAAGTCTTGTAGGTTGTTGCCAAGTTTTTCTTTTATCACCTTCAGGGCTTCAGGCTTCACGTTAAGATCTTTGATCCACTTGGAGTTGAGTTTTGAACATGGTGAGAGGTATGGGTTTAATTTTGGATTAACATCAACAGATGTTGATCCAATTTTGCCATCACCATTTGCTGAAGATGCTATCCTCCCTCCACTGAGGGTTTTTTGCCCCTTTGTCAAATACGAGGTGGCTGAAATTATATGAACTCAAATTTGGATCTTCAATTTTGTTCTATTGGTCAACTGGTCTGTTTTTGTGCCAGTACCAGGCTATCTTTATGACTATGGCCCTGTAATATAGTTTGAAGTCTGGTAGGGCAATCTCCCCTGTATTGCATTTTTCACTCAGGGTTGCTTTAGCTATTCAGGGTATTTTGTTTTTCCATATGAATTTAACAATTTTTTTTCCAAGTCTGTGAAGAAGCTCATAAGGATTTTGATAGGGATTGCGTTGAATCTGTATATCAGTTTGGGTAAAATGGACATTTTTACTATATTAATTTTCCCAATCCATGAGCATGGAAGGTCCTTCCATCTTTTGATGTCATTTTCAATTTCCTTCTTCAGGGGAGTACAATTTTTGTTGTTATGATCTTTGGTATTTTTGGTTAGGTTCATTCCCAGGTATCTTATATTTGCAGCTATCGTGAGTGGGAAGGTATCCTTGTGTTCCTTTTCCACATGTTTATTGTTGGTGTAAAGAAGGGCTACTGATTTTTCTAGGTTGATTTTGTAGCCTGACACTTTACTTAAACACTTAATCATTTCTAGAAGTTTTCTGGTAGAGTTTTTAGCATCCTTTAGGTAAACTATCATATCATCTGCAAAGAGGGATAGTTTAACTTGCTCTTTTCCAATTAATACTCCTTTAATTTCTTTCTCTTGTCTTATTGCCCTAGCAAGTGTTTTGAGCACTATGTTGAAGGCAGCCTTGCTGGGTTCCCGCCTTTAAGGGAAATGGTTCCAATTTTTCTCCATTAGGATGATGTTGGCAGTAGATTTGCTGAATATAGCTTTGATCATGTTGAGGAATGTTCCTTTCAGTCCTATTCCTTCTAGGACTTTAAATATGAAGGGATGCTGGATCTTGTCAAAGGCTTTTCCTGCATCAATTGAGATGATCATGTGGTTTTTGTCTTTCAGTCCGTTTATGTGTTTTATGATATTTATTGATTTTCGTATGTTGAACCATCCGTGCATCTCTAGTATGAATCCAACTTGATCATGATGGATGATCTTTTTGATGTAGGTCTGTATGCAATTTGCAAGTATTTTGTTGAGAATTTTTGCATTTATATTCATTAGTGAGATGGGTCTATAGCTTTCTTTTTTGCTTGCTTCTTTGCCTGGCTTTGGTATTAGAGTGATGCTGACTTCATAGAAGGAGTTTGGGAGAGTTCCCTCTGTCTGTATCCTTGTAAACAGTTTGAGTAGCAATGGTTGTAAGACCTCTTTAAATGTTTTATAGAATTCTGACGTGAAACCATCTGGACCAGGGCGTTTTTTGTTGGGAGGTTTTTAATTATGTCTTCAATTTATTCTAATATTTTTGGTCTATTTAAACTGTCAATCTCCTCTTGGTTAAGCTTTGTTGGTTCCCAGGATTTCAAACATTCATTCATTTCTCTTAGGTTTTTGAATTTAGTGGAGTATGGATTTTTGAAGTATTCCTGTATGATTGTCTAGATTTTTTTCTTTGTCTGTTGTTATGTTTCCCCCTTCATCACTAATACTATTGATTTGGAGTTTCTCTCTCTCTCTCTCTCTCTCTCTCTCTCTCTCTCTCTCTTAACTGGGCTAGAGGTCTGTCTGTTTTGTTTATTTTTTCAAAGAACCAGCTTTTGGATTTGTTGATTTTATGTATTGTCTTCTTTGTTTCTATTTCATTAATTTCTACTGATTTTTGTTATTTCTTCCTGTCTGTTGGGTTTAGGGTTCATTTGTTGTTGTCTCTCAAGTGTTTTTAGCTGCAGTGTCAGGTCTTTTATTTGTTCCCTTTCTGTTTTATTGATGTGGGCACTCAGGGCTATAAATTTCCCTCTCAAGGCTGCCTTTAAAGTATCTGTGCTAGATAGCTTTAGTGGCAACTTGACACACCTGGGTTGCGGGAGCCACAATTGGAAAATTGGCTCCATTGGATTGGCCTGTGGCCACATCTGTGGAGTATTGTCTTGATGGTCGAGCAGTGTGGGAGGGCCCAGCCCACAATGAGTAGTGCCACCCTGGGCAGGTGGTTGTGTATGTTATAAGAAGGTAGGCTGGGGGGCTGGAGGGATGGCCTAGTGGATAAGAGCGCCGACTGCTCTTGCAGAGGACCCAGGTTCAATCCCCAGCACCCACATGGTGGCTGAGAACAGCCTGTGACTCCAGTTCCAGGAGAACTCCAGTTCCAGAAGAATCTGAGACCCTCTTCTGACTCCGCGGCGTTGCACAACACAGGTGTGCAGACCTGCATGCAGACAATACATTCATACACATAAAAATAAATAAATAAAAATATTTTAAAATAAAAGAAGGCAGGCTGGGCATGAGCCAGGGCAGCAAGTTAGTGAACAGCATTCCTCCATGGACTGTGCTTCAGCTCCTGACTCCAGGCTCCTGCCCTGAGTTCTTGCCTTGGGCTCCCTGAGTGAGAACTGTGACCCAGGAGATGTAAACTGAATAAACCCTTTCCTCCCCAAGTTGGTGTCGGTCAGAGTGTATTGTCACAGCAATGGAAGACAAACTAGAACAGAAATTGGTACCAGAAGAGTAGGGTATTGCTGTGACAGACCTGACCTTGGTGTTTGGGGGAAGGATTCTGGAGACGTTTTGAACTTTGGGCTGGGAAGATCATTGAATGCCTAAAGATCGTTGCTGTGGAGCTTGGAGCAGTTTTTCTGAAGGAGTTGTAGAAGATGGCGGCCTGGCATGTGAAGTTTCTAGTTTCAAAGGGGAGCAGAGATCATCAGGACTGTGTAATCTGTGGGTTCTTGTCAGCTGGGGCTGAAGAATCAGCTGTAAGTAACAAGAGACCAGAACCTGAAGTGAAATCTTTGTTGTACTGGGACAATTGATGCTGGTTAGCTGGGGCTGAAAAGCCAGCTGTAAGTAACAAGAGACCAGCATCACTGTGGTGAAATCTTCTGGGAAGAATTTCTTCAGGATCAGCACACAGAAGCTATGATCCAGAAGGGGCCTGAGCCTCCATCTCGAGCCAGAAGCAGGACTTGGTAATGTGTAAGAGTCTCCTATATGGTTCTGGTGTTGAAATTTGAGGGGGTCACAGAGAAAAGCCAAGGCTTGGCACTGTGAGAGGTCAGGAAAGACCATTGTTGGAAGTGCACCTCGGTTGCAGTGAAGACCCCAGGATTGCAGGGGTCATGGAGAGAAGCTGAGGCTTTGCACCAGGAGAGGTCAGAAGAGACCATTGGTGAAGGTGCTGCCTCATTTTCAGTGGCGACCCCAGCTTTTTGGAGATACTGGGACCTTGGGAAGACCACCAAGAGCAGCGGCAGGTGTGGAATGGAGTCAGCCTGGACATGCAAGATGAGCTGTGTGTGCTATGGATGGCAGAGTCATAGAAGGGGAGCTGCCAAAACCCTTTGGAGCCCAGAAGATTGTGAGTGAGTCCTAGGTGTCCAGCCTTGAGCTACTTGCTGGACTTAGATTTTGTTTGAGTGTACCTGATTCTTCCCTTTGAAATAAGACAGTACTTGTTTTGGATTTTACAGCAGCCCACAGTTAAGATACTTTTAACAGACTGTGATCTTTTAAGTATTTGGACATTTTAAGGACTGTGGGAGTTTTACGTTTGTACTGTCTTAGGTTGTGATTAATGTTAACATCATACTTTGGGGATAAGAACTGGAAAGGTGGTGCTTTAATAGTGATGTGTTTTGTGTGTCAATTGTGCTTTAGTGTCAACTTGACACACCTGGGTTGAGGGAGCCTCATTTGGGGAATTGGCTCCATTGGTTTGGCATGTGGCCACATTTGTGGAGTATTGTCTTGATGGTCGAGCAGTGTGGGAGGGCCCAGCCCACAATGAGTAGTGCCACCCTGGGCAGGTGGTTGTGTTCGGTATAAGAAGGCAGGATGGGCATGAGCCAGAGATGCAAGCCAGTGAACAGCATTCCTCCATGGCCTGTGCTTCAGCTCCTGCCTCCAGGTTCCTGCCCTCATTTCTTGTCTTGGGCTCCCTGAGTGAGAACTGTGACCCAAATGTAAGCTGAATAAACCCTTTCCTCCCCAAGTTGGTGTGGGTCAGAGTGTTTTGTCACAGCAATGGAAGACAAACTAGAACATTATCCCACAGTTTTTTGTGTGTTGTATTGTCTTTTTCATTCAGTTCCATGAATACTTTTATTTCTCTCTTTATTTCTTCCCTTACCCATTCATTGTTCAGAATTGTGTTTAGTCTCTATGTGATATTGTAGCTAATTGGACTTATTCTGGGGTTCATATTGAGCTTTATTGCACTATGGTCTGATAGAATGCATGGAATAATTTCTATCCTTTTGTATTTATTGAGGTTCCTTTTTGTACCCCAGTATGTGGTTGAATTTGGAGGATGTTCCCTGAGGTGCTGAGTAGAAAGTATATTCTCTGGTATTGGGTGGAATACTCTGTAGATGTCTGTGAGGTCCATTTGATGTATTGTATTGTTCAATTCTGATGTCTCTTTATTTTTTGTCCTGTTGATCTATCCGAGGGGCTTGGTGGGGTGTTGAAATCTCCCACTATTAGTGTGTTAGGATTGATCTCTGTCTTGAGGTCCTGCAGAGTTGTCTTTCTAAAATTAGGTGCACCAGAGTTTGGTGAATAGTCATTTAGGATTGTGACGTCTTCATGGTTCATTGTTCTTTTAATTAGGATATAATGGCCCTCTTTGTCTCTTCTGATTAATTTAACTTTGAGATCCATTTTGTCTGATATTGGAGCAGCCACTCCAGCTTATTTCTTGGTACCATTTGCTTGGAATACTTTTTTCCATCCTTTCACTCTAAGGTGGTGTCTGTCCTTGAGGGTGAGATGGGTTTCTTGTAGACAACATATAGAAGGGTTCACTTTCCTAATCCTTTCTCCCAGTCCATGCCTTTTGATTGGGGAGTTTAGACCATTAGTATTTAAGGTTATTATTTAGAGAGGTGTGTTGCTTCTTTTTACCTTATTTTTGGTTTGCATTCTTGGTCTAGGTTTATATTTACTCTGTTATGATTTTGTTGCTTTCTCTCTTTAATTGCTTAGGCGATAATTGCTACTTTCCTCTGTTCTTTGGATTGCTTGGAGGATTTTCTGAAGTGTTGGTTTCTTAGAAATGTATTCTTTCATCTTGTTCATGTCGTGAAAGATTCTTCTTTCTCCTTCAACTATGATTGACACTTTTGCTGGGTATAGTAGTCTGGGTTGGCATCTATAGTCATAAACTAAAGTACAGGGAATACTTTTGTCCACAGTCTTCTAGCTTTCATAGTTTGAACTGAGAAAGCTGTGATTATGATGGGTTTCCCCTTATATGTAACTTGTTGTTTTTCTTTTGTGGCTTTCAGTATTTTGTCTTTGTGTGAGCATATAGCGTTTTAACAATTATATGGCGTGGGGAATTTCTTTTCTGGTCTTGTCTGATTGGTGTTCTATGTGCTTCTTCTATTTGTAAGGGTTTTTCTTTTTTCAGTTTGGGGAAATTTTCTTCTATTATCCTGTTGAATATCTGGTCAAGAGTGTTGTCTTGGGATTCTTCTCCTTCCTCCATCCCTATGATGTGGAGGTTTGGTTTTTTTCACAGTGTCCCACATTTATTGATTGTTCCACTCTTGTGTTTTGTTTTTATAATTTTTCATAATCTTTACTTGAGCATTCTAGTTGGACCATGTTATCCTGCATGTTTATATTCTTTTTTCTGCTTCCTCCATTCTGCTTCTGAGGCTTTTTCACATCCTTTCCTGTTGATTGCATAAATGTTCAATTTCCTTTTTCATTTCCTCCTGTGATTTCTTTAGTGTTTCCACTTCCTTCTTGAGCCTGTTAATCTCATATTGTAGGTCCTTGGATCATTGGTCACTTTCTTTTTCCCTTTCAGCCTGGGATCTTTTCAGCATTTCCACTTCCTTCTGGAGTTTGTCATTTTCTCCTTTCAATTCTTTCCAATGTTTGTCATTTTCTCCCTCTAGGTCCTTCCTGAGGTTTTCAAGCTCTCCCCTTAATTCTTTCCAATGATTATCATTATCACCCTCTTGGTACTTCTTGAGTTTTTCATTCTCTTCCTTTAGTTCTCTAATTTGTTTGAATATGTCCATACTTGTTTTTCTAAAGTCTCTGTCTTGGTTTCCTTCCAGGGAGATATCATTGTCAGAGTCTTCTGTAGGGTTGGTAGAGTTCTGTGTGGATTTATTATGAGCTTTTCCCATGTTGGTTTTTCTGTGTGTTTTGGCATGTGGATTCGTTTATTTGTTTCTTTGGGTTTCTGATGCTTCAACGTTGGGTGCACAGCTAGATCCTCTGCACCACCACTTTCCTAGGCTGGTCTTTTGCAGGTTGGTGTTCTGCAGGACACAGGTGAAGTCTGTTCACCCAGAGTGGCGCACGCTGGTCTTGTGCTTTGTGGTCCACAGGTAGCTCTGTCCCCGTAGCACGCTGGGCCTTGGTGGTGTCCTGGGCGATACCAGGGTTCTACGGGGCACAGGGGTGCACAAAGTCCACAGGAAGGCAGCCCTCACCTGTTCGTTTGCAAGGTGGCATTCTGTAGCACATGGGTGAATTCTGCCCACCCAGCAGGGCACACACTGGTCTTGTGCTCTGTGGCCCACAGGTAGCCCTGTCCAATGCAATTTATTTTTAAATAATTTAGTTTGTATGAGTGTTTTGCTTGCATGTATGTAAGTACACCAGTGTAGTGCAATACCCAAGGAGGTGAGAAGAGGGGGTCAGATCTCCTGGAACTGAAGTTACACACAGTTGTTAGGTGCCATGTGGGTATGGGGAATTGAACCCAGGTCCTCTGCAAGATCTGTCAGTGTTAACCACTGAGCAACATTCCAGCCCCTTGAAATCCAATTTTAAGGAAAAGAACCCCGAGATTGGAGCTCAACTGCCTCCTTCCTGGGGGAGGGGAAGAGTTTATGGATAGACTCAGCATCTTTCACTGTAGATCAAATGCAGGTTTTACTCACATAATTCTAACATTTTCTGTGGTTATGTTTCTTGGGCCTTGTGGTTTCTCTCATTTCTCTCACATTCCACTTTTGGTTTCCTTGATCAAGTTCTTCCCATAAATACCATTTTTTTCTTTAACTGACAATACACTGTTTTATCAGTGTGAACTTAAGTTGTGTCCACAGTAACTCAGGAATACAACCAAAACCAATCAACCTATACAACCACATACTGCAATATTTGTGTTGGACCTTTAGGAAAGACATTTAGATAAACTGAAAAACGTAGCACTCAGGAAAATAAAAGGATTGAATAAAAAGTACCATGGATAGTTAATTGTCCAAAGACAATTCTGAGTATTGTAGACAGGTTCTCATGTAAGATAAGCTGGCCTTGACGACATTATGTAGTTGGGATTGACCTTGAACTTATCTCAAGCTTCTATAGTCTATACTAGATTATAGACACATGGTACTCCTCCAAGGAGTCATAGGTTTCCATTGTGTGTTCTTTACCTGTAGTGATGTGGGATACTCTTGAGGAATGATCTCAGAATGGATTCTAGGTTTCTTTCATCTTCTGAAATGTATATATGAGGATACACTTCACACAAATCTATCCTCTTTATCTTTCTTTCAGTGTGTGTGTGTGTGTATGTGTGTGTGTGTGTGTGTGTGTGTGTGTGTTTGTGTGTTTGTGTATGTGTTTCTTTCCACCAGTCAGGCAACTGGTAAAATGCAGTCCAGGATACAGTTATGAGAAGTATATAGATGATCTTCCTGGTTGTGGGCATGGTAGCAATCACTTTTGCATCTTGCATCATGGAAGTCCACCCTTAGGATCAGGTATCATTAAATTGTTTAACTAAATTAATGAAGTAAGCACAGTCTAGCCTGAAAGAACCAAGGCTTTTGGAATAAAATTCAAGAATAATAGTCTAATACGAAGTTCAGGACATAAAGACATTAGCCTGGGAACACAGGCTTTGGACAAAAAGTTGTAATAGCTTGACGTTTTATCTCTATTTTCTTAAGTTCCAAGATTTATGAGAAAGAACAAATCTCTTCTTTAAAAAGTACATTAAACATAGATCAACTTTCTTTGTAATTTAGAAATGCACATTATATTTCTTTTAACTTGCATGCTACTTACTTCTAAAATGTGAATCCCTAAATATGTTTTGGAATTAACCTATAGTTTATTTTCAGACCTTGTAATTTGTGTGGAGTGTATAGATGCATATTTTAGAGTAATATAATATTAAAGGGAACAAAAAAGATTTGTACAAAGAACTGACCAAAACAGTAAACTATTAAATTGAAAAGGTTAAAAAAAATACTGAGAAAACAATGCAAGACAGGACTTAACATGTATGGCAGAATGCATGAGTTCTGTTGGCAGGGGATAGATGGGGGAACAGGTTTTTGATTTGATTAATAAATGGATGAAACTCACAAAGCTCAATGAAATGTTAAGAAAAAGTTGGAGGAGTTACAGGCAAAAATGGATGATAAAAGGTTTGATTTGAAGCAATTTCCTTAAAGTTGAAATAATTCCATTTTGGTGGGAGGTAGACATATCATAGGACACAAAAGTTAACAAAGTTTATAATGCTGAGGAGTTTCATGAAACTTATAAATGCACAAGATTCTCCTTGGAGGACCTGGATTGTGCAACAAAATCCAGGGATGTAGTTTTGTGAGTCATCACCCATGCTGGCGTGACTTTTCAGTGATTCCTCTGCTTCCAAGCTTCCTGTAAGGAAACTCCTCATTCTTCACTCCAATGAATAACTCAAATAATCTCAATAAGGTACACTTGGATGGCATTATTTGACCAATTGTCTGTTCCTATCTATGTTGAACAGATACTAATATCATCCCATGAAACATCATCCAAAAATATCAGTCTATAGGGGCTGGAGAGATGGCCTAGAAGTTAAGAGCGCCAACCGTTCTTACAGAGGACCCAGGTTCGATCCCCAGCACCCACATGGCGGCTGAGAACCATCTGAAACTTCAGTTCCAGGAGAACTCCAGTTCCAGGGGAATCCGAGACCCTCTTCTGACCTCCGCGGCATTGCACGACACGGGTGCACAGACTTGCATGCAGACAGTACATTCATACACATACATAAATAAATAAAATTTAAAAAAATCAGTCTATAAAGAAAGATTGATATACTCAAAAATTAGCTGGGGAAGAGTAGCTGCATAGTTTCTATATGAGTACTGAGGCAACCACCTGATGCTCATGTGCCTGAGGGTAATATGTCCATGATTGCAGTTATAATGGCTAATTTCCCTTGCCCATGGGATGATATGCCTCCTTTGGATCATGGTAGTTGGATGTTCCTTGTGATAGGTAATAAGACATGTGATTTAGGCTAAGCCATTAGACACTGGAATACCTCAGGAGCAGTCCCAATGGGGCCATCCACCTATATGTGGCATGGGATAGGATGCCACCTTGATAAATTGCATAAATCTTGAATGCATGTGTATTTCCCCAAAATGACTCATGGACCAGAGGGTGTATCATAATACTTGAAAGTAAAGTATATGGATTTGTACATAAGGAGGCTATGTTTACTGTTCAGTTTTCTTTCTGATGGGCAGTAAGACATGCAACTAAGAATGGCCTGTTGGGGAAAAAAAAAAAAAAGAGGATTAGGTCAAGGTGTTCACTTACATGTTTTTTCTTTCTTTCTTTCTTTCTTTTCTTTTCTTTTTTTTATACTGGGTCTCATTCTGTATTCCACTGGCCTAGAACTAACCTGGCCAGATTAGGCCAGAACTCAGAGAGATCTGCCTGTATTGGTATCACAAGTTCCAGGATTAAAGTATACACCAAAAATCTCGGCTATGCTTCCCTTATTAAATGTTCAGGATATATGTACAAGTTAGACCTATGCTACAGATTACTTCAGGGGGGAGGTAAAGACTGGTAAACCATGCAGAGTATCAGAGAGTGAAGAGGCAGAGAATGGGGTGGATCTGATAAATGATACTGCTCAGGTGTAGTAGCCTGCATGCTGAGAATTACACTGGGCACCTGCGCAGAACTTTTCCCTCATCAACCTAACCTGCTATACTAGTCACATTTCTGATGCCGTGATAAACCACCACGACCAAGGAAACTTATAAAAGGAAGAGTTTATTTGAGCTTATGATTGATGTTTCCAGGGAATCACAGTCCATTGTGGCAGGAGGCATGGTGGCCAGGGCTGGAGCAGAAAGCCGAGGGTCACATCTCGGAATAAGCACTGTCGAGAGAGAGAAAGATAGAGAAAGAGAGAGAGAGATAGAGAGAGAGAGAGAGACTGGAGAGCACAAGGCTTGTTAAACTCACTAAGGCTGCCCCCAATGACATAATTCCTCCAGCACAGTCACACCTTCTAAGACCTCCAAGAACAGTGTCACCAACGGGAGACAAAATGTATGAATACTTAAAGCCTATAGTGGACACTCTCATTCAAACCAAAACATTCCACTCCCTGGCCTCCATAGGCTCATGACCATATAAAATGCAAAATGCATTTAGTCCAACCTTAAAAGTCCCCATAGTCTTTACCAGTCTCAATTCTATTCAAAAGTCTTTAGTCCAAAATATCTTCTGTGACACAGGCCAATCTCTTAACTGTAAGCTCCTGTAAAATCAAAAGACAAATTATATACTCCCAACATACAGTGGAACTGAATACATTCCCATTCCAAAAGGGAGGAATAGAGGCATAGTGAGGAAATACTGGACCAAAATAAGACTGAAAACCAGCAGGGCAAACACCAAGTCCAGAAGCTCCATGTGCGACTTCTTGGAATTTACTTCCAAAGGCCTTAGATGGCTCAGCTCTTCCAGGATTGCATGCAACATGGATCTCTTCCTTAGGCTGGTACCACTCCCTGTATGTAGCTCTCCTTGGCAAATATCTCACAGCTCTGGCATCTCGAATGTCTTCTTGGGGTCTCTGCTGCCAACCAGGCTTCACATTCACAGCTTCACGCAATGGCCTATCAGGGCCTTCTTTATTCAGGGACACCCCTTCTGCACTTTGCCTGACCTTGGCAGCTCTCTGAAACCGTGGAGAAAGAACTGATGACCCCTTCACTCTTGCAAACTTCATGCCTCTAAAGCCAGTACCATGTGAATGAAACTGCCAAGTTTGGCTGCAAATTTGGGATGGACCCTGGGCTATTTCAACCACATTTGCAACTTTTCTCTGCCCTGGACTTGTTGGAGCAGAAAACCCTTTCAGTATTTTCCTTTCAAAAGTTGGAGAATTAGCTGGGTGTGGTCTTTCCCTGAAAGTACTGTTTCTGTTGTTTACTTGTAAATCTCGAGGTCCCTCCTTAATCACACTTTTCCCATTGTTTACTTGTAAATATCTAGGCCTCTCCTTAATCATTTTGATCTCCTTATAAAAGGAAGCCTCTTCTTCACATGCCTTGGCCCCACCTTCAATCTTCCTAGTGCACTTTTCAGATCCAAACTGTACATTCTGCATTTCTTTCTGCCCCATTTGCTCCTTTTCACTGTAGATCTTCAAAATATTCACCATTAATTGTTACACCACCATTTCTTCATTCAATATCTTCATTCAAGACATTAAGCTGTCTTGAAATATACTCCTCCAATGACATTGCATTTGGGCTGTGGGAAAACTGTGGCCAGACTCTTTTATAAAAGATCCCAGTTGCTGCCTAAGTTTTATTTTCCTCTGGAACTACATTTTTTTGCAGCAATGCTTTCTTCCAGGCTTCTACTAGAGTGGCCCATTAAGCTCTGCTTAAAGTAGTCAACAGCTTTTCTAGCCCAAAGTTCCATAGTCTTCCACATTTCTCCAAACATCCACATGGTCAGGTTCTTCACACACAACAGCCCACTCTCTGGTACCAAATAACTGTACTAGTCACTTTTCTGTTGCTGTGATAAACCACCATGACCAAGGGAACTTATAAAAGGAAGAGTTTATTTGAGCTTATGAATGATGGTTCCAGGGAATTAGAGTACATTGTGGCAGGAGGCATGGTGGCTGGGGCTGGACCAGAAAGCCAAGGTTCATATCTCAGAATAAGCTTTCACCCATTGGAGGGACTAGAGACATCTTTTTTGGCTGGCTGTGTCTTTTTCTTTTTCTTTTATTTTCTTTTTACTTTTCTTTATTACATTCACTTGGTTTTGTTTAAACTCAAGTTTCTGGTCTGGGGTGCTCAAATAGAAGTAACTGGCTGCAGTATTTCTTCTTAAGAGTGGAGATGGGGGATGCCCCAAATCTCCACTGGTAGAGTGAGATCACAGGGTTTGCCTCAACGATTTGGAATCTGGGCAAGGGGTCTGGATTTTTGGTTCTGGGACCAACATAGCATCAGCTCCATGTGTCTCTTCCTGTCTGACTATGTCTTGTGTTTATGGTAACTCTTCTTCCATGTGTCTAAGCATGCTTCTAAGTTTTTGTGTGTGTTTGTAATTCAGTCATGTTGGTTCTGTCAAAGTGGCCACGTCAAGTTTTGTTCCTTTATGTGCACCAAATCATTTGTTTTAACACACCAGACTAGATATGCACGTGCAAACCTTAAAATATGGATATTTAAATTAAAAAAAATAAAAATAAATTGGGCTGGAGAGATGGCCTAGCAGTTAAGAGTGATAACTGCTATTGCAGAGGACCCAGGTTTGATCCCTAGCATCCAAATGGTGGCTGAGAACCATCTTGAACTCCAGTTCCAGGGGAATCCGACACCCTTTCTTGACCTCTGTTGCATTGCACCACAGGGGTGCACAGACCTACATGCAGACAGTACATTCATACACATAAAAAATCAAAATATGAAAAAAATAAAAATATGGATATTTAAAAATGCATTTAAAGGTCTAAAATTTGGATACTGTAGACATCTCTAAATTTAAACACTTCACAACAGGTGGTAATTGTTTATAGGAACCAGCCTCTGAGTTGACTGTTTAATGATCCTATTTTTCTATCTGACTTTTTGATTTGTGTTTGCTTTCAAAAGGATTGTGTGGGGCTGGAGAGATAGCCTAGCGGTTAAGAGCACCGACTACTCTTGCAGAGGACCCGGGTTCGATCCCCAGCACCCACATGGCAGCTGAGAACCGTCTGTAACTCCAATTCCAGGAGAACTCCAGTTCCAGGGGAATCCGAGACCCTCTTCTGACCTCCGCGGCATTGCACGACACGGGTGCACAAAGCTACATGCAGACAGTACATTCATACACATACAGAAATAAATAAAATTTAAAAACAAAACAAAACAAAAGGATTGTGTGAGGTAACTTGCTTGCTTTGGAAATATTTTGCTCTGAATGTTGTCTTTTTATTTTATTTTTATTTTTGAGACTTCTGTGGGACAGTTTCTCTGGGTGCATATACTCCTGATTTAACATACTAACTAGCCTTTGGGACTGGGAATGAATTCTTGGACCAGATGTGGTGGCACACACCTTTAATCCCAGTCCTTGGGAGGCTGTGGGAGGCAGACAGTTCTTTGTGAGCTCAAGGTCAGCCCATCTATTCTGCTTTGGTGAGTTTCCACCAAGCTGCTACAAGGAAACGCTCTGTCAAAGGACCAGACATAAACTGCCTCTTATTAGCTAGTAAATTTTTTCATTAGCAGTTAGTCAGGAATCCTGGTCTGGCTTGGGAGGAGGTCTTTAGTGCTTGCAGAATTCCTTACCTCTCTGGAGTTCCCACGTGGCAAACTTTCCATCCCTGCTAGAGACCAATTTTGGAGTATGGTATCTGGAACAGTGGGGTGCTGCATGGCTTCCAGGGATGCATTGTAAGCTCTTACCTCTGTTAGGACCAGGTCAGCCAGGTGTGGTGGTGCACGCCTTTAATCCTAGCACTTGGGAGGCAGGGGCAGGTGGATCTTTGTGAGTTCAAGGCCAGCCTGGTCTACAGAGTGAGTTGCAGGACAGCTGGGGCTACAGGGAAACTCTGTCTTGAAAAGACCAAAAAAAAAAAAAAAAAGGAAGAGTTAATTAAAAAGAAATGGTTAACCATGCAGGAGAAACTTTCTAGTTAAAGCAGGTTTGCTTCTCTGAGTTACTCACTTCCACCTTGAGTTAAATTGTTCCCATGAGTACTCTGACCACAAGAATGCAGCCCAGCCCTGAGTTCCTAGTTCCCACAGATACCTGTGGTCAGGATGAACTTTCCCAGCCCTGTAGAAGTGCTTCTCATCCCCCTAAGGAGTCCATTACTCTCCAAGGGGCTTCACACTAGTAAATACAACCATTATTTATACCAAACAGAATAAAGCTTGAGCTAGCTTCCCCTCCTTGTGGTTAGGTGTCCTAGGTGAACAAACGAAACCTACAGAACAGGTGGACTAATCCAATGCCCCATCAATCAGGGAAAGGGTCATCATGACCACAGTGGAAATCCTCTAACTGGGAATAAAATCTGTGAGAAATTGGGTCTTGGGACTGCTGCCTCTGACTCCCATAGGAGGCCCTGCCTTAGCGTGTTGACCTGTCTCTGTCACTGTCTCTATATCGTGGTTCTTTGCTTTCGGCTTGATGTAATGCTCTTTTATTAAAGCTGTTCCTCCGCAGTTTTTGGCCTCTTGAGAGATTCTTTGTACAGTGGCAACTAACTCAACACCTCCAAGGGTTGAGAGAGAGTGGTCTGGAACAGCTTTTGGGCTGTTATGTTTCAGATCTTGCTGATCTGGCTGGTAGTCCCTCCTGTGTGCTGTGTGTTTGTGTTGTGTAAGAGTTGGTCTCAGAGAACTGGGTGAATCAAACTCATGAAAACTGTACTTCACTCTATACTTTCAGTCTCCATTTGGATGAAGGCATAATATAAAATTATTGTGATCACTTAAAGATGTTAGAACAACCCTTTTACCCCAGGCTCCTGATGTTTTGGGTGTGCATTTGAGTCTTTCTAAAACTATGGAACTTCAGTTCAGCTTAAGGGTACGAACCTATTTGGAGGGTGTAAATGCCTTAAACCCTCATACTTAGCAAAATCTTAATCTGACACACCTAATCAGAAATATAAATATTTTAATATCTTTCCAAACTCTCTCCCAGACCAAGTTATATGCATTTCTTGATCTGGTTTTGGTGGAGTACTGACACCAGAATGGCCTGGGCCAGCCCTGTTTCTTGCCTTCAGGGGTGGATTATGGCAGCCTGGGATAGCTAATGGGCTTTGTTTAGTTTCCTGTTTCCCTCAGCCCCTTCCTCCTCATAGGAAGCAAAAATACTTACCTGGGTTTGAACTGCTGTCCTGCTGGTCTGGTCACTCCTGGAAGGCCCCAGCCAGATGTGGTGGGCCACACCTTTAATCCCAGCATGCCTTCAATCCCAGCACTGTAAAGGTTTAAAGGTGGATTTTATTTAGCCCATCTCATTTACCATCTCTTATTAAGTTGGAAACCCAGTTAGGGATATTTACTACATTTAAACAGCACCCTGACTTCTCTGGTGACCACTGCTCTGAGGTGGGTAAAATGGTGTCACTTTAAGGATCATACCTACTTAGAGGCTCTGAGTGTGGCCCAGCTTCAGTTGTAACTAGAGTAATTGTAAGATGAGAATGGACCCTAAACCCACAGAAACAGATATCTGTGAGGCTAGAGCTAGGCAGTGCAGTGGCACAGCTACAAGCTGAATAGACCAGGCACTGCCAGCAGAGAGCTGGATTCTCCCAGAGGCTCACCAGAACCAGCGCTACTCAAAACTCAATTTTATACTTCTGATGTTTGTACTTTGAAGCTACCTAGATGATCATTGATTTACTTAGAAGGGAGAGAGACAATGCAAGCCACATGCCAGTTTTTGGGTTTAGAGACATCTTTCCAGAAGACATCTACCCATCCCCAGATTTCTAGGTGATTTTCCTAATGCTTTTTGTCCAGTACAGAGCTATCCTATCAAGCTGTTCAAATCAGAGACCAATGGCTGTGACAGGTCATACAGTAGGGGCTCAAAGGCAACACACTAGACTCTGGGTCCAGACTCCAGCAGGCTTATCTGGAAAGGTGACCTCCTTTGTCTCTAATGACCCAGTAGGGTGCCTGTCAGTAGCTGTGAGAAGTAGGCTGCTTCATGAGCAGCACCTTGGTTAAAGCATGTGTTTATAAAAATCTACTCAGATGGTTTTAAAAACATAAAGATCATTACTGTAGAAATTTTTCATCTCTGATTTAGAGTTTTCATCAAGGTGTTGAAGTTTTGGGTTTGAAAGTAGTTCAACATGATATTTGTTTTATGAGGCTGTTTAAATTAATAGGCTTGAATCTAATGTTAATGATTTACTTGATATCAAGTTGATTCAGAAGTAAACTGTCATGTGAGCTAAAACTGTTAAATTACACTTTGGTCCTTGGTCCTTAAAATATAAGTTCATTTTAAGGAATGATTGCTTCTGTTCTAGGGTGCAATTTATTTCCACTTGTTACACACATGGGGCCATTTGCCAGACCTAGGTAAAATACCCCTAAGCACTCAAAGAAAATTTGTCATTCCAAACCTGCTCCCAAGCTGGCATGGACATCTCACAGTTTATACTAGTGTATTTGAGGTAAATGTCCCATCTCATTACATGGGAAATAAATATTAATTACTTAGTAAATCTGCACAATTAGGGGTTAATCTGTTTATGAATGTTATGTCTCATGGTATAAAAAAGGATATAAAAAGTGGAAATGTTAAAAAGGTATTTTTAGTAAGGATTTATGTGAAGATGATGAGAAAGTCTATGCAAGTGATAAAAGTCTGAGGAGGTTTGTTACGACAGGTACAAAGGACACTATATAAATAAGCTTAATTTTTTAAAGGTTCAGTCAACTAGTTTAAGAAGAAAAATGTATATCTAGTCAAGGTTTGTTTGGTGTTTGGGCACAACAGCCTGCAGATAGGTTTTGCATGAAGGATGCTTGTACTCATGGATTATCACTTATAGCTAAAAATGAAAAAAAAAAACTGAGAGAAAGATGCAGGACAGTTATGGCAGAATGCATGATCTGGGATGTGGTGGGGGTGGGGGGGGAGGGAAAGGGAAATAAGCCTGAACTGAATTGGAAAAAATGTATGAAATGCACAAAACATCAATAAAAACTAATTAAAAAAAAAAGAGTGTTCAGTTTTGTCCAAATTTTATATGCATATCACATGGCACTTCAAGTTATAGTAAAATGTAGTCAATCCCCCAGGCCTGCTGGGGAGTTTCAGGGTCTGACCAAAGAAGGAATGGGCGTGAGAGGCGCAGAGTCAAAACACAGAAGCTGGGAGTTGGGTGAATGCAGATAGAGGGAGAGTTGTCTCAGACTCGTTTATTGGGGACAAGGTTAGGGGTTATGTACTGTTCGCATTCCCACTCTCCTCTTGTCTTCTGATTGGCCCAGGTCTGCGAAGCTGCTTTTATGGTCTCACCTGCCTAAGGCAGGTTAGGTTGATGAGGGACAAGCTCTGCGCATGCGTAATTCTCAGCATACTGGCTATACTACATCTCCAACCTTTGTATTTAATTTTGCATGAGGAGCAGTCCAGTGGGAGCTCAGGTGCTATGCCTGAACCTTGTTGACCCCACCTCTGGCATTCTGACATTTGACTGTGTTTGGCTTACGTTGCCCTGGTTTTGCAGGGTCTTACCATTCTTTGACTGGCCAGCGACTGAGGGAAGAGGCCAGGAGTGGTACTGCTTAGGGGAGAGACAAGCTCATTCCCGTGAATTGTGGATGGATGAGAGCCAGATGAGAATTACCTCCTCAGGAGGGGTGCATGCAGAGTCCCGATTGACCATTGCTGAGAGGACCTGGACCATTGTTTTGTTGACCTGACGTTGGCTGTGGGCAAAGTGAAATAGACACCAGAAGAGAAAGAGGCAGAGAAAGGCCAGGAGGTAGAGGATGCCCCAGGTGATCAATATAGCAGGATCAAAAGTGGACTTTAGCATAGACCACACCTGTGAAACAAAGCTAGTATCAAAGGCTATGACCTCGGGGTGGGTAGAGTTAAGGAAGACAACTTTGAGAACCAAGGGTCAAGGTGTAGTTAATAAACTGTTGTGATCAGGGGACTTTAATAATATCACCACGTTCATGATGTAGACCTGTAATATTGAGGACTTGGTAAGGGGTCAGGCAGAGTGAGGAAAACCTGGGGTCAAAACTCATTCACCCTCTCATTATGTGGCCTTCAAATCATTGAAGGAAGTTCACAAGAGTGAACCACCGTTGGTGTCTCCAAGATGGAATGATCTCTGCTACGGGGGGTTGTATTTGGTCCTTAGCACCATGATTTTAATGGAATTCACCTACTGGTCAATAAATCTGAACTGCGAGTTAAGGATATATGAGCCACGAGTCAGAGCAACCAGAAGTCCACTGGCAGACCCAGGAAGTCCTCAGCTCTCAGCTGAGAAAGAAACTGGCACTTTTGGGGGGGGGGTCATGACCCTAAAACTGCGTAGCCAATTTTTAGCTCCTACTTTTATCACATTACCCTCTGAGGAGGTTACCCCAATTGCCAAGAGAGAATCGGGTTGCCGACTGCTCTGACTTCTTCCATGCTGAAAGGGGGCGTAGGAGGTGGTGACAGGGGTACCCTTGTTCAGTGATCTATCTAAAAGACCCCAAAAAGTATAGTTACAGAGAGAATAAAATCATTGACTAGTACCTCTGAAGGTGACAATAGCTAGGTACACTTTCTAGGCAGAGAACCAAGAGAGGAACAGGGTGAATTAAAACAAACAAACAAACAAACAAACAAACAAACAAACAAACGTAAAAGTCCGTTAGAATTTCTCAACCAGGGGTTCCAAAGCATCTATTATTGTGCTTCTTCTTTTGTTCATTTGTCCCTGTGGTGTCTGGACTCAGCATCTGCTTTCCAGGAAATTTCAATAGTCACAGTGGCTGTGAGTTTTCCCTTAGTTAGTTGCTTAAATAGAGAAGAAACTTTGTTATTTGGAAACAACAAATCTCACATGACTTTAAATGACTTAAAATCTAGTGTTTGGAGGCACAATCTCTCAGACTTTAAAGGAAATATAATGATTACTTATCTTTTGGTTATACTTTTCTCTTGGTCCATACAGTTAGCCCAGAATAACCAACTTTTGTTTTTGGCCAAATTGGCATGGACATTATCTTTGAGTGCTTAGAGGTACTTTACCTCGGCCTGGCAAATGTCCCCACGTGTGTAACATGTGGAAATAAATTGCACCCTAGAACAGAAGTGATTATTCCTTTAAATGAACTTAAAATATAAGGACCAAGGACCGTAGTGTAATTTAGCACTTTTAGGTCACATGACAGTATACTTGTGAATGAACTTGATATCAAGTAAATCATCAGCATTAGATGCAAGACTATTCATTTAAACAGCTCCATAAAACAAATGTTTTACTAGTTTCAAACCCCAAATTTCAGCACCTTGATAAAAACTCTAAATTACAGATGAAAACCTAAATCAGAGTAAAATATGACTCTTAAGTTTATAACAGTCAACATAACAACACTTTTTTTTTTTTTGCCTTTTTTGAGACAGGGTCTCCCTGTAACCCCAGCTGTGCTGGAACTCACTCTGTAGACCAGGCTGGCCTTGAACTCACAAAGATCTGCCTGCCTCTGCTTCCCAAGTGCTAGGGTTATAACAACACTTTAATCTTCACAGTTTATACAGTACTGAGGTCATCTAGTTGTGAGGCAAATTTTCCTATTTTTATAGGATTAAATTGGGTCAGTTATTTGTTTCTGACTCAGAAATTCTACAGTAATGATCTCTGCACCTAAGGACCTTGGCTGTGCTAGGATTAAAGGCATGCTAGGATTAAAGATGTGGTCATCCACACCAAGCTGGGGAACTTCCAGGAGTGGCCAGACCAGAGAGACACCAGTTCAAACCCAGGGAGGTACATTTGCTTCCTATGAGGAGGAAAGGGGTGGGGGAAACAGATAGGATGCACAATAAATCCTATTAGCTACCCTAGGAGGGATAGCTCTCCCACTCTGAAGGCAAGAAACTAGGCTGGCTCAAGCCCTTCTGGTATCAGTTCTCCACCCAAGCCAGACCAAGATATCCACATGCCTTTGTCTCCCAAGTGCTGGAAGAGAGTAAGGTAAGATTTTTTTTAAGAGTACCCAAGTTATACCATTAAAATATATTTCTGATAAGGCCTGTCAGAATAAGATTTTACTAAGGCACTTACACCCTGCAAACAGGTTCTTATCCATAAGCTGAACTGAGCTTCCATAATTTAAAGAGACTCAAACACACACACATTCAAAACATAAGGAGCCTGGAGCAAGAGGCTGCTCTAACATCTTAAAGTAATCACAATATTTTTTTTTTGTATTTTTTGTCTTTTTTGAGGCAGGGTCTCCCTGTAGCTCTGGCTGTCCTGAAGATCAGGCTGGCTTTGTACTCACAACAATCTGCCTGCCTCTGCCTCCCAAGTGCTAGGATTAAAGGCATGTGCCACCATGCCTGGCTAGGAGACTAAAAGCATGGAGTGAAGTACAGTTTTCATGAATTTGATTCACCCAGTTCTCTGAGACCAACTCTTCTGAATGTGCTCTGAATCTGAGACCCTCACAGACCACCAGGAGACAGACACTGGTGCAAGGGCAGAGAATCTTTATATTAACTAGCTTAAGCCAGGGCTGTTCCTGAACCTGGCACAGCAGGACTGAGAAGAGCCCAGAGGCTGCATACAAGCACGCAATTTAAAGGGAAAGATAGCAAGCAGGGGGTTTCCAAGCCTTGGCATTACAGGATTGGTGGGCTTGTAAGAGCTCTCAGGGTGGAGGGTGAAGGGGGACAGGATTCATGGTATATTTCCCAGGATTGTTGGGTTGTCAAAGACATATAGTTTCTGGGATTGTTGGGTTGTGAGAACATATGTATCTGGCCTTTGCATTGACTACCTGTAATGGTTATTTCAAAAAAACATATCTATCCTGATCTCTACACAGTCTTCCTGCAGCTTGTGGGAATATACTTATCTTGTCCCTGTAACAGTTATCTCAAAAGCCTGATCCTTACACAGTCTTCCTGCAGAACTTTTATGGCATAGGTGGAAGTTCTCCCTTTTTTCTAGAATGGAGACTTTGGTATGGTCAGCAAAATGGGTTTTTAACTTGTTGCCCTTCACTTTCTCAACACAAACACAGCCTGCCTGCGAGATCAGCAAGGATGGCACAGACCCAGAGACGTCCCTTTTCCTCCCATGAGGAAGAAGGGAGGGAGGGAAACAGGGTAAAAAATTCTTGCAGAAACATAACAGAGCCCAAAGGCTGTTCCAGACTGCTCTTCCTTTCTCCTTGGAGGCAAGAGCCTATAATGTGCCCCTGGAAGCCATGCAGCACCCCACTGATCCAGGTGTCAGGCCCAAAATTGGTCTCTAGCAAACACGGAAAGGTTGCCAGGTAAGCACTCCAGAGAACTCAGA
Source organism: Rhizomys pruinosus (assembly GCA_009823505.1). Taxonomy (NCBI): domain Eukaryota; kingdom Metazoa; phylum Chordata; class Mammalia; order Rodentia; family Spalacidae; genus Rhizomys; species Rhizomys pruinosus. Next base: position 2,057,522 of record VZQC01006228.1, on the reverse strand, counting down.
ATTTCCCCAAATTCTAAAGACCTCCTCCCAAGGCAGACCAGGATTCCCGACTAACTGCTGATGCAAATTTTACTAGCTTGTAGAAGGCAGATTATTTCTGGTCCTTTGAGTTAGCAACTGGGTGGAGGAAACTCACCAAACCAGACCAGATGGACTGTCCTTGAGCTCTCAAACAACTGCCTGCCTCAGCCTCCCAAGGACTGGGATTAAAGGTGTGTACCGCCACACCAGATCCGAGAATTCATTCCCAGTCCCAAAGGCTAGTTAATGTTAAATGGAGAATCTGGCCTGCAGAGGTCTCAAAAGAAAGCAAATAATTCCAAAGCAAGCAAGTTACCGCAAACGATCCCTTTTGAAAAGAGACACAAAGCAAATTTCAGGCCTTTTAAATGCGTTTTTAAATATCAATTTTTAAAGTTTGCACATGCGTATCTAGTCTGACATGACAAAATGAATGGTTCTGTGCACTTTAAATTTTTTTTTTATTAATTTTATTTATTTCTGTATGTGTATGAATGTACTGTCTGCATGCAAGTTTTGTGCACCCGTGTCGTGCAACGCCGCGGAGGTCAGAAGAGGGTATCGGATTCCCCTGGAACTGGAGTTCTCCTGGAATTGGAGTTTCAGACGGTTCTTAGCCGCCATGTGGGTGCTGGGGATCGAACCGGCGTCCTCTGTAAGAGCGGTCGGCGCTCTTAACCGCTAGGCTATCTCTCCAGCCCCCGGTTCTGTGCACTTTAAAGGATTGAAACTTGAAGTGGCCAACTTTGTTTGAAAGAACCAACATGAGACAATTATTACAGATTTATAAATGCACATAAAAACTTAGATGCACACTTAGACACATGGAAGAACAGTTGCCATAAACACAAGATATAGTTAGACAAAGAGTGGAAACCCTGTGTGCACAAAGCTGACACCCTGTCGGTTCCAGAACCAATAATCCAGATCCCTTGCTTGGATTCAAAATCACTGAGGTGAACCCCATGTTCACACTTTACCAGTGGAGAATTAGGGCGTCCCCCATCTCCGAGCTCTCCTAACCAAGCGTCCCAGACCCAAAACTTGAGTTTAAGTATAATGAAAAAAAGAATTGAAGTCTTTCTTACCCAAAAGACACAGCCAGCTGAACAAGATGTCTCTAGACCCTCGGGTGGGAGAGAGCTTCCTGGGCCCGCCTCCAAGGGTATATTGGTGGGGGTGAATGAGTATCCCTAGCAGGGGCAGCTGAAGGGAGTTTGGGGGGGTTGGGATGGATGGGAACCTTCCTCATCCTGGTGAAAGTCAGGGACACAGGGCAGGGCCAACTTCTCCTCGGTGCTCATTATGCTCATGCAGAACATTCTCTGCAGGGCACTCATAAGGTTTGCAATTATGGCAAGGAGAGGCAAGGAGAGGCAATGCAAACGGCCTCCTCCCAAATGAATCCAATCCTGGGATTTCATTTTAAGGCCATGGGTCTGGAGGAGTGGGGCAGCCGTCCATGGCTCCCGAATGTGGGGAGGAATATTATCCATGAGGGCAGGAAATGGTAAGGGAGGAGAGGGGTCTGTGGGGGGAGAGTGTGGGGGCTGGGTGCTCACCCTAAAGCTGGACGAAAGGGCAAATCACACAGAATGGAGTCTACTCAATGATCAAGGAAGGAGGTGCCTTGCCAGCACTGGGGGTTCCAGAAAACACCATTGGAGCCAGATGTAGACAATCCCTCAGGCCTGCTGGGGAATTTCAGGATCTGACCAAAGAAGGAATGGGGTGAGAGGCGCAGAGTCAAAACACAGACCTTGGGAGTTGGGTGAATGCAGACAGAGGGCAAGCTGTCTTGGACTCGTTTATTGGGGGCAGGGTTGGGGTTATGCACTGTTTGCATTCCTGCTCTCCTCTTGTCACCTTATGATTGGCCCAGGTCTGCAAAGCTGCTTGTATCCTCTCACCTGCCTAGGGCAGGTTAGGTTGATGAGGGACAAGCTCTGCACATGCGTAATTCTCAGAATACTGGCTATACTACAGTAAAATGATGATACCTGTATTAAATTACATTGGTATAAACACTCAAGCTAGTTTACTAGAGGCCTGAATAGGATTGTGAATATGCAGAGTTAACTTTCAATCTACTCCTGGCTTGAACCTGACTCCCTATTACAGGTTTGGATTAAATGGACACAGACAAATAGTGCATTGCCTATTGCTACTGAAAATGTACTTTATGTTTCTTTCAAGAGTTGCTCTTGGTATTTCCTTTGAACTAACCAGATAATTTGGCTCAAAAAGCTAGGTTCTATCTCCCTGAACCACCTGCATTCAGTCCAGGAGGAGAGAGTTTGGATAAGCTTGGTAATCTTTATCCATTTATTTCCTGTCTTCTGGTATGTGTTAAAACTCCTTTCTTGGAAAACTATAAAACAGGATAAGGGGTCTGAAAAAGAAAGAAAAAGATTGTTCCCATTTGTAGTAATTGTAGTGAACAGTTTACATTTAAAATAAGCTTGAAATTGTTTAATTTGACCTTGTGGGGTTATGCCTGCTTAATCTATAGTGTTAAGTCTCTCCACCAGTCATTATTATACAAGGCTGCTTGAATTTTTGTCTAAGCCTTATTTAAAATATTATACAGTAATCAAAAGTATTAGACTGGTGCAACTTAACCTTTCTGGATGGATAATGACCATACATAATGCCCATATCAATTTGGCCAAGGGACGTAAGGAACAACTTTGTTTCTTGCCCTCTGAGGTGAACTAGGTCCTAGCGGATTATGTCTGGGGGCATTTCCTGAAATGTCCTGCAATTGTGAGTCACCAGTCCTCCTGGGCAGGAAGGTCTTGGAGATCCACTAACAGGACTCTATCCAGTGTCCAGTCTATAAAGAGGAACGTCTCTTCATGCTTCAAAAGGGAAGCCTGGTCCTGCACGACCTAAGTTTGTCCTCCAGTGGATGGAATTGGTAAAAGCTGAGAGCAGCCAGAGGCCTCTCTCACCTCAGTGGCCCCTGAGGACCAGATCCTCAACTGAGCTTCAGAAAACAAAATTTGGTTAAGCTGGGTTAACTGTATGGAGTTAAAAACCCAAAAGGAAAGTATAACCAAAAGATAAGTAATCATTATATTTCCTTTAAAGTCTGAGAGATTGAACCTCCAAACACTAAGTTTTAAGTCATGTAAAGTCATATGAGATCTGTTGCTACCAAATAATAGTTTCCTCTATTTAAGCAACTATCTAAGGGAAAACTCACATCGTGACTATGGAAATTTCTTGGAAAGCAGATGCTGAGTCCAGACATCATGAGGAAATGAACAAAAGAAGAAGTTCAATAATGGATGCTTTTGAACTCCTCGTTGAGAAATTCTAATGGACTTTTAAGTTGGACATTTAATTCACCCTGTTACTCTCCTGGTTCCCTGCCTAGAAAATGTACCTAGCTACTCTCACCTTCACAGGCATTGGTCAAGAATTTTGTTCTCTTTGTAACTATACTTTTGGGGGTCTTTTAGATAGATCCACTGAACAAGTTACCCCAGTCACCTCCCCCTATGCCCCTTTTCAGCATGGAAGAAGTCAGAACAGTCAGCACCGCGATTCCCTCTTGGCAATTGGTGTAACCTTCTCAGAGGGTAATGTGATAAAAAGTAGGAGGTAAAGGTTGGCTAGGCAGTTTACTTTCAAGACCCCCCACAGCGCCAGTTTGTTTCTCAACTGAGAGCTGAAGACTTCCTTGATCTGCCAGTGGACTTATCCTTCTGGCTGCTCTGACTCGTGGCTCATGCATCCTTAACTCACTTATCAGATTTACTGACCAGTAGGTAAATTACATTAAAATCATGGTGCTAAGGACCCAATAGAACTATCCTAGCAGAGATCATTCCATCTTGGAAACACCAATGTGGTTGACTCTTGTGAACTTCCTTCAAGGATGTGAAGGCCACATAATGAGAGGGAGAAATGAGTTGTGACCCCAGGTTTTCCTCATACTGCCTGACCCCCTACCAAATCCTCAATATTACATGTCAACATTGTGAACTTGGTGACATTATTAAATGCCCCTGGTTGCAACATTGACCTTTGGTTCTCAAATTGTCTCCCTTAACTCTACCGGCCCTGAGGTCATAGCCTTGGACACTAGCTTTATATCTCAGGTGTGGTCTAAGCTAAAGTACATTTTTGATCCTGCTACATTGGTCACCTGGGGCATCCTCTGCCTCTTAGCCCTTCTCTGTCTTTTTCTCTTCAGGTGTCTGTTTTGCTTCACCTGAAGCCAACACCAGGTCAACAAAATAATGGCCTGGGTCCTCACAGCAATGGTAAATAGGAACTTTGCACATGCCCCTCCAGATGAAGTGATTCGAGTCTGGCTCTCATCCCCACAATTCACGGGAATGAGCTTGTCTCTCCCCTCCATGGTACCACTCCTGGTCTCCTCCCTCAGTGGCTTGTTAGTCAATGATGAGTAAGACCCTGCAAAACAGGGCAACCTAAGGCAGGCAGAGTCAAAATGTCGGAATGCCAGAGGTGGGACCAACAAGGGTTGTGTATAGCATCTGAACTCCCACTCAGACCACCCCTCACACAAAATTAAACACAAAGGGTGGAAATATTGTACCCTGTATGCTGAGACTTATGCAGTGTGCCTGCACAGACCTTGTCCCTCATCAACCTAACCTGCCCTAGGCAGGCGACCATACAGACAACTGAGTCGCAGACCTAGGCCAATCACAAGGTGACATGATGACTGCACTAAGAGGAGAGTGGAATTGGAACAGTACATAAACCCTAATCTTGTCCCCAATAAATGAGTCCCTGGCAGCTTGCCTTCTGCCTGCATTCACCAGACTTCCAGAGTATGTGTGTTGACTATGCACCTCTTGGCCCCTTTCGTTCATGGTTGGACCCCGAAATTCCCCAGCAGGCCAGTGGGATTGACAACACTCAGGTTCAAGTTCAAATGTTAATACAGAAGAAGCTTAAATCCATGATTCACTATGACAATAGGGGCTTTAATAATGGCCAGATATAGGAATCTCTGGCAATTAGGGAATATTTTTTTTATCATAATTGCTTACATGAAGACTGTTAAATGAGGAATAAAAGAGTCCCTCAAATCCTACATCAAGATTCTATATGTGATAGAGAGGGACTGTGTCAGAGTGCTGTGGAAATGGGGAACTGGGTTAATATACCTGCACAGCTCTTCATAAGACAGAATGACTGGATGAGCACCAGGAACAGAATTTTCCACGTGACTGTTAACCTGATCATATGAACTTACAGAAATGATTACATGCACAAGACCCATGTGATCCTAATCATAGAAACAAAACAAAACCAGCATACAACTGGGATAATGTGCAGGAGGTCCCAATTTTAGCTGAGGAAATATTGGCTGCTGATCATTGGTTGGTGAGGGATAGTTCATCTTCTTTAAGTAAGTGTTGCTAGAGAAAGACAACTAGGCTCCAGTGGATGAACTCACACTGAAGGGTATCTGGATGCACAAACCTGACTCTATGGGCCTGGCAATTATTTAACAAAATGCATGAAATTCTGCACGGAAATATTGGGGTACAGATAGGGAAGGTGGTCTATACAGTGTATGGTTAAGATACACTATATGAAATGCACAAAAATTCAATGAAAGTAGAAACAATTAGACTATTCAGCAGAGATCTCACGGTTGGCATGTAGATTTAGGGTCTTAGCTGAGCTCCATGGTAGGATGTGTTCTTTATAAGGCAGAAGTGGCCCTTGTGCATATAATCAATTAATATTGGGTAGTAAATAATATTCATATAGATCTAAAGAAAACAAGAAGTCTTGGAAGAAGGGCCAACAAGAAATTGGGTCTGTCAGGTTCAGTCAGTGTAACAGGTCAAGATTTTTTTTCAGTGGTGAGTTCTAAGGGAAAATTCACTAAACTCAAAATGCTTTGCTAATTGTCTTTGGAAAGATGTCAAACCTGAGAACCAGCTCCCAAAACACATTAATGATTAAAAAAAAAAAAAAAAAAAAAGACAGAATTGAGAAGTTTGAGTGGGCCTGCTGGTGTATCAGAATTAAATGTATTTTAGTGGTAGGTCCTTAGGGGTCCCCTCTCCACTACAAGTGTATTCAGCATACATTTCTCCCCTGAAAGATAGCACTGGGATGGATATTGGGGGCCCTGCTCTAGGCTTTTTCAGCACTCTAAGGAAAAAGCCATAGCCTTTTCTTGGAGCTTGGCAGAAATGAGGAACAGGCTTGGCAGAGATGGAAGAATAGGGAACAGCTCTTCTCCTCCTGGGCTGAGGGTAGGGCCAGACTGCAAGCTTACCCCATTTAGAATATCAATGGGTGGAGAGATGCACAGAGGACCTACAGAGGCAACAACATTCAAGACCCACAGAGGCAACATCATTCCAGGATGAAGACTATGGATTGTGAATAACTGGGGACTGTGGAGTGCTATGCAGAGGCGCCATGCATGCCACTATACACTGATGAAACTGTTCTAATTTTTAAACACATTATTTTATTATTTTTAATAATTACACACATGTATATGACGTATTCTGATAATATTCACAACTTAGTCATTCTCTTACTTCTTAAGAGATCAAATTCTTATTCTCTATTGCCTCCTAAATTTGTGTCCTTTTTATTTTTATTATTTTTAGGAAGAAATTTTCCATTTATTGTTTAAAGACCACAAGAGAAGATTTTAATTTCTGTAGCACAATTTATATGTTTACATTTTCAATAAAAGATTATAACAGAACAAACAAATTATTTTCCAGTAATATCTATAACTCTATTCAGAATTAAGTCTTCCACAAACAGGTTACCTGGAAATAAAAGTTTGTTACAATAAGCAAAGCTTCAACCAAAGCAGCTACTTTTCGTGCCAGGCAGAAGTTCATCCCTATAGGAGGAATGATGTGCTAGGTAAAATGGCTGAAAAATCACAGTATCTGGGACACTGGAAGTCTATTATCCAGTCCCACTTTGATGAGTTTAGTTTACCTGTAACCATGCTGGCAACCTTAAATGATATTTGAATTGAATAAAAAATAATTAAGAAATCCTTTAACTGATGCTCCTTGACTTATATTATTAAAAAGTACACTGTTCACTGCAGTGTAATTCTGCAAGCAGAATTACATTTGAGACTCCTTGTTTTGGTTTTGATTAGCAATAAAAATCTTTCACGAATTCAAGTTCTTAATTACTCAATAATTTGTCAGCTAGAATACACTCAGGCAACAGCTCTGATTATAGAATAGGTGCACTGCCTCAGTGCTTTGGAAAGACATAATCTAGAGCACTAACAGACAAAAATAATCTTCAACTGGGTGCAGTACAGGAATACAAACATAGATTCATACCTTGGCTTCTTTAATTAAGTCTCAAGCCCTCAACACTTTGTTGAAATTCAATTTAAATATATGGTTTTAAATACCAAGAAGTCAAGCTTCAGGAGGGCTAATTTGTACTCCAAACCAAGCAGTGGTATTAATTCACAACTACCGAGGCTAAATCCATACAGATTTTGAAACAATTCCAGAAGACAATAATATCCTGACAAAGTCTGAAAATTAACTACTCACATACCTAAATGCTCCTTCATTGTCTTAACCTCAGTTTATCTGTGAACATTCTTTAATGTACTGGAGATAACTGCAATTTACTAATCAAAGAGTTGTTTTCTTATATTTACCTTGGATTTCTTTTGTGCTGAAAGAAATAGGAAGAACAGGACTCACTTAAGAAAAAAGTTAGAAAGGAAGGTAAAAATCTTAGCACACACTAACACTTTTGGAAGCAAGCTAGAAGGGCCAGTCAAGGGCTCAAACATGGAGAAATAGGTCAAAATTAGGCAAAAAGAATCTACATTATCATCAATGACATTACCACAGCTGTGCCCTTCACAATCAATAACCATTCCTAAAAATTTTCATTTGGCACCAGATGGTGTGTTTAAGAGAAACACTCTGCAATGTTTGAAACCATATTTAATGGTTTTCTTAGCAGTCAAAGGAGAATTTTAAAAGGAATTTAGGGAGAAATAAACTAGAAAAATATTTGAGTCATTATCTAAATCAACAAACCACTGATAGCTCCAAGCATTAGGTCAGGCACTAAAATGACTGATATAGGCTCAAGTGGTTTATACATCCTATAAAAGACTATACCAGTGAAATCCCTGTTAACCTGTCCAAGTTCAGACACTAAACCAGGGAGCAACATTTTAGGTTAAATCCTCATCTCAGAAGAATCAAGATCAATATACATGAGTGAAAATATCTGAAAGCAAACATTTCAACAGCTCCAATACCCAAAATATAAAGAAAAACAAAACCAGACTTGATCAATCCACAGAATCACAAAATGGCTGGTCATATATATATCACCCATCTGCAACATGGTACTGTACACACAAATACAAAGAATGGTTATCTAATTCCCCTTCCCCCAGAGGTTTCAGGATCAGGTATAGGGGAAGTTCTCTTGTGTACAGTCTTTATTCAGGCTGATCCAGTGACTTCAACAGGCTTAATCATGTGGTCAGGTTTGTTGCCAGCTGCATAATGCTCCCACATCTGCAGATAGAGCTGTTCTAGGTCCATTGTGTATTGCTTGGTGTTGAATAGAGGGCTAGATATTCTCTGTTTCCAGACTTTGCCACGAATTTCCTTCAGGTATTCTAGATCAGTTCCCAGTTTCACAGCTATGTCTTCATATTCTTTTCTGTTTTTAGCAATAAGCTCAAGACATCCTAAGCAAGTGAGCTGAGATGCTGCAACCCGAGAGGCAAGAGTCTCTCCTGGCATAGTCACCATGGGTGTTCCTGCCCAGAGAACATCCATTCCAGTGGTATGTCCATTACACAGGGGAGTGTCCAGACAGACATCAGCCAGCTGACCTCTCCTGACATGCTCCTCTTTAGGAGCAACGGGTGAAAAAATGATAGAATTCTGGGAAAGGCCCATATTCTGTGCATATTGTTGAATATTGGGCTCTCCTACTGCTGGAAAACGCAACAGCCAAAGCACACTATTAGGCACGCGTTTCAGAATATTTGCCCACATCTGCAAAGTAGAAGGGTCAATTTTATACAACTGAGTAAAGTTACAGTACACAATGGCATCTTCTGGTAGCCCATACTGGGATCGGGTAGTTACAATAATGGTACGGGGAACCTCCTCTCCAGTTGCAGCCTTATTATTTATTTGTGTAGTTGCTAGTCCATTACTAATACTGAATCCGTTAATTGTTATCTGAATCTGTCCTCTGTTAATCATTTCAATAATTGCTTCTGCAATTGTATTCATGGGAATGACAGGCAAATTAAGAGCTGTGTTACTGCTGTCTGCATTATCTCCTATATCAGGACATTTCATCTTGACGATTTTCACATCTGGCACACTATCAAGAAATGCTTTGAGATCAATGCCATTGAGGACTATCCGATTGTCATAAATGTGCCCATTGGATTTAAAGTCGATCACTGCTTTTTTCTTCAAGTGAGGGAACATATTAGCATGATCACCAATAAAAAAAGTACGGGGCATATAAGCCAGTTTCTCAGAATACTGCTCACCAAGTTCAGCTGGTGAAGTTTCCTGATCAGTGATGATATAATCCATGAAATGTGCACCACTAGTCCCAGGGTAGCCCAGCCACATTGCCTGAATAGGGGCTGGCCTGAGAGCAAAGAGCTCATTTCGAGCACCCTTGGTATAGCCATTCATATTTAGAAGGATGTGAATTCCATCCTGGTGGATGCGGTCAGCTGCTTTACCATTGCATGGGATCTGAGAAAGATCAACGAAGTGATTGGCTTCTGCCATCACCTTCACTCGGAAGTTTGTGCCATCATCTGGGCTCAGGGCATAACAGAACACCTCAAATTTATCAGGATTGTGCATGCCTGGAATAGACTGCATAAGATGAGAAGTGGGATGATTCCCAAAGTCAGAGCTCACGTATCCAATACGCAATCGGCCATCGCTAACCTTCAAGTCTTTTGGATGTTCATATGGTGGTTTATGAAGGACATTGATCTTATCCAGGCAGAGATTCCCATGCCACTCAGCAATAGCTTTCCTGAAGGCATGAGAAAGAGGGTATAGCATACTGTGATGAGGATGCACAGAGGGCAGCCTGTTCTTCTCTAACTGGTCAGCTACAATACTAACCAATTTCTTCATTCTTTCATCATAGTCTGTCCAATCACAGACAATCTGTAGGCAATGAGCCAAGTTACAATAAGCATCAGGAAAATCAGGCTTAAGTTTCAGAGCTGTGCGGTAAGAAGCTATTGCTTCTGAAATATTCCCTGAATCCTTGTGAATAGAAGCCAGATTGCTGTGTGCATCTGCAAAGGCAGGGTTAATTTGAATGGCACGGGTATAACACTGCAAGGCTCCCTGGACATCTTGCATCTCCTTTAGAGTGTTTCCCATATTAGAGTAAGCATCAGCAAAAGTAGGGCTGATTCGAATGGCTTCCTTATAATGCATCAGGGCTTCCTGCAGTTTGCCCTGCTGTTGCAGTACACTGGCTAAGTTTGAATGTGCAGCAGCAAACTCTGGGAAGACTTCTAATGCTTTACGATATAGGCGGACTGCCTCTTCAATGTTTCCCTGTTCTCGTTTGATGTTAGCTAGGTTATTCAGAGAGTCTGCATGGGTAGGACTCAGGCGGAGAGCTGTATTATAACAATCTTCTGCTTCAGCAACATTGCCCTTTTCTTTGAGAGCATTTGCTAGGTTGCAGTAAGCATCAGGGAAATGTGGCTGTAGTTCTATTGCTCGCCTGTAGGTATCGATGGCCAAATCTATTAGGCCTTGCTCATAGTACACACAAGCCAGGTTGCCATGCACTACTGCATGATTTGGGCTCAAACTTAGGGCCCGAAGGTAAGCTGCCACAGCTCTGTCAAAAATGCGTGCCTCTTTCAAGACATTTCCTAGATTGATATACGCATCCAGAAAATTTGGGTCAAGAGTGACAGCCTTTTCAAAGTGATGAATTGCAAGCCAAATCTCTCCTTGTGCATTGAAAACACAGCCGAGATTACTCCAGGCTACTGCAAAGTTTGGTTGTGTCTCAATTGCTTTCAAATAACATGCCTTGGCTTCTTCCAAGCGACCCAGGGCTTTGAGCAGGTTCCCCAGGTCACTCCGAACACAGTATAAATCAGGATTGTACTGAAGAGCAGAGACATAAGCTTGCACTGCTCCTTCCATGTCACCTGCTGCCACCAAGGCAGCTGCCAGGTTAATATAACCATCAATGAAATCGGGTTTGAGACGCAAGGCGTGTCGATAATGCTCAATTGCTTCCTGCAACTGTCCTTTTTCCTTGTAGACATTCCCCAAATTTGAATGGGCTTCTGCTAGAAGAGGATTCTGTTTAATTGCCAGGGTGCTAAAGTGAGCAGATCTGTCCAGCCTTCGGCACTGGAAGTGTATGGATGAAAGTAGTAAAAGTACACCAGTATTGTCAGGCTCTTGCCTCCAGAGCTGCATGCAGTGTCTCTCTGCTGCCTCAAAATCTCCTGCCTGATATTCACGATGTGCCAACTCAGCTAACCCTTGGAAGGAAAGCATACGTTTAGTTGGTTCTGTGCTGTCGGCCACGTTGCCCACGAAAGACGCCATCTGGAGTTTCTTGAGCCAGAGCAAGAAGGGGAAATTGGCTATTACTGCTGCCACTACTGGCAAAAATGGTTCTAGAGGTGGCAGGAGGAAGGCAACAGTTGTATCAGTGTTTTGGAAGGCTTAAAGTACAGCAGCAGTTACTGGATACAAATCTTAGGAACTCTTGTTAGAAATCTACCTCTCACTGTCTTGAAAAATAATGTACTTTTTTATAGCCTACTCTTCCCAGTTTGTAAGCTGTGCTGCCCATACACTCCTGGGTGTGGATTCATCTACTGGTGCATGCTCCAAAGATTGGTGGCCACACTCTCAGATGAAACTGACTTTAGTTCTTCAAGTAAGGTGGATAGTCATGCCTCCTCAGTCCAATGATGGAATGTTTTTTCAGCTTGACTGTGTGTAGTCTTGACCAAGCAACCAAATTTTATGTGAGTTTATCAGTTCAGCATTCCTGCCATGTCCAGAAGAAACAGTTTCACTCTGGTTCTCCCTGAAGTCTTGGTCTTTAAATCTTTCTTCCCTCTTTACAGTGATGATTCCTGAGGCTTGTGGGGAGAAGTGTGATACACAGGTACTGTTTGTAGATGAGTATACCACTGGTGGATATTCTATGTACTTTGATCAGTTGTGAGTTTCTGCCTTATCAATAGTCCATTTACCAAGATTGCTGATGAAACAATTTGTTACAAGTTGTAAAATCTTTTTCCTATATTTTTTTTTTCACATGCTCAAAGACTTCCAAGACCATTGGCATTTGTTTGGAGTGGAGACTGGTGGGTCTACAGAGAAGCTATACACTCTCTGTCTAGCTTCATTTCATAATGTTAAGACTTGATTTTAGGAGAAATTTCTGAAAAAAAAAAAACAAATAAAATCAGTTTCAAAGTTAAAGAAAGCACACTTTATGTGTGTGAGTGTGTGTATGTGTGTGTGCGTGCGTGTGTATGTGTGTGTGTGTGTGTGTGTGTGCATGTGTGTGTGTTTGTGAAAGGGCACACACAGGAGCCATAACTTGTTGGGTGAAAGTGCTAGTGCCAGGTATAGACTCCCTTCTGTTACTTGTTCAGGGTGTTGGGGTTTCCTTGTCCCATCCATAACTCCCATGTACCACATAGGTTCTGGTACTGATTTTTGGCTGCAGTGAGTTACTAGGAAATAAGTCTCTCCTGCAGAACACATTGTGCACATTAGCTTTAGGAAATGGTAAAATAAGGCTTTTCCTATGTTAGAAGTTTTCTCTCTACTATCTGGCTTTTGAAGTGTCAAAACTGCTGTGCAGACTACTGTAAAACTTCATGTCCTATACTACCAACATAACATTCAAGATGTTTGCAATAGTGCAGAAGTGGTATGATGTAATAGAGTTTCCTCTGTTATGGGGAAAGAGACCTGTAGCCAAAGGGAAGGTGGATGAGGGGAAAGTATAGGTAGAGGACATTTTGACATGGTGCGCTGTCTGCATAGTATTGGTAGGTGTATCAGTGGCAGTATGGATTATGCAGTGGACTTCAAGCTGTGGAACTAAAGTGAAACCACACAGGCAGATAAGGTCAATGGGAGAAATTCCCAGATGGCCATCCATATGTAGACTGTATAGAATAGCATACCTATCCGCCTGCCTCTGCCTCCCAAGCGCTGGGATTAAAGGCGTGCGCCACCATGCCCAGCAAGTTGATGTATATTTAAATGTACTATAAAAAGAGATTTGTTCTTTCTCATAAATCTTAGAACTGAGGAAAATAGAGACATATACTTCAAGCTGTATCTATAGCGATAACAGTTGATGCGATATCTTTACTGAGAAATTATGCACTTTGACTTACATATAAGGATTTGGTGTTAGGAACCACAAATGAGGGATAACATAAATGTTGTTTTTCTGAGACTGTGTCACCTCACTTGGTGTAACAGCCTCTAGTTCCATCCATCTGCCTGCAAACTTCATGATGCCCTCCTTACGGTCACCACTGCAAAGAACTCCATTGTGTAAATGTACCACATTATCATCTACTGTCAGTTGAGGGACACCTGGGCTGCTTCCAGCTCTTCCCTATTGTGAAGAGAGCAGCAATGAACATGACTGTGCATGTATCTCTCTTATTGAGATGAATCCTTTGGGTATATACTCAGGAGTGGTATAATTGAGTCAATTCTTTTTTTTTTTTTTTTTTTTTTGGTTAAAAAAAAAAAAAAAAGCAATAGGCATTACCCTAATTGGGAGCAATGAGGTCTGCCATGTGAATACGGGGATGTTTTTGTTGGTTTAGAAAAAAAAAAAATTGCAAGTCCTGGTAGTAGCTAATCAAGGGCAAAAATTATAGCAATCTAAATTTATCCCTGGTAGAAGAGGGAGCAAAGATGGTGATTGAAAATTGAAAGGAGAAAATAGAGCAAGAAAAGAGTAAGAGGCTGGCCTCCTCCACATTTGCCTCTGACCATGCCAGTAACTTGCATAAAAGAGAAAAAGAGGTAGAAGTGTTACCCTGCTGCTTTGTACAACTAGGGAAGTAGAAGGGGGCAGAGAGCCCAGATTAGATCCATAACACAAAGATCATCCTCAGACTCAAGCAAGGGGGCAGATAGTTACGAGGAAGCATTGATCAGGGAAAAATGCAAGATGCCCACTGGGTTCAACAAAGAAAGGAAAAGTCCATGTTGAAACATGCTGATGGTGGTCTTAGCAAGTGCCCAGTGTGGTAAACTATGGCAATCCAAGAATACTCCATATTGGAGTTGTTGGGAGTTAGAAAGACTTACAAACAAGCACAAAAGAAACCCTTAGTTTATTGGCTTGTGAGGCTATGGGACATGGGGGGGGGGTGATGGAATTATTTTAAATGCTGCAGAAGCAGAAAAGCTGAGCAACATACCCAACCATCCCTCCTTGAGACACAGCCTATGTAACCTGAGGCACCACAAAGGAAACCAGAGAGTGGACTGGCTTGTACAATGCATTAGAGATATACAGTCATCCCCAATGGAGGTTCCCATGAATATCAGGTGGTGGAGGATGGTAGAAGAGGAGCAAGCACAACTGAGGGAACTAGATATAAGGAAAGCAATACATATTGCCAGAGGACTGTGAAAACTCCCTGCCACTAGACAGCTGGACTTCATAGGTCTGCAGAGTGCTATGTAGAGATTTAAAGGGGGACAAAAAGACAAACTTGATTGAACAAGGACCTCAAGATTGGTATGGAACTTTAATGGCTGTTCTGAGTCACTTGATGAGACAGAATTTTTATAAAGTAGGAGAGGGTTTGTCAGATCTAAGTAACTTAGAACAACATGTGAAGTATGCCTGTAAAAGAGTAGAACAACCTAAAAGAGATATAAAAAATATAAAGCAGAAAAGGAACTATGCTTGGATTACTTAAAGGAAGATGTGGCAAGATTTGTGTCAAGTCCATGTTCCTAAAGAAAAAAAAAAATGATAAAAGAAAAAAACAAACAAATTTTGTCCTAAAGAACCTCTGGAAGGAAGGATTTAAAGCCCAAGAAACTGTTCACAAAAGGCATACAGAGGATAAAAAAAACTGCCCTGGGAGTGGATAATGACCCAGCCCCAGGTTAAACAGGGTACCTTTCTTTTCTGGCAAAAGTTATACTAGGGGTGGAGGCAATTTGCCCAGCCTGGGCAGCCCCCAGCATTCAGATGGAGTAAAATGATCACTGGTGTGACTATAGCTAGGAGTCAGATGTAGAGCATGCCTGATGTAGGGAACCAGCAAGTCCAAGAAAGGCAAAAGGAGGCCTATTCGTAGTTGTCCTTGTGCAGGACTAGGTAACTTGAGCCAGACCCAATGAGTTTATTAAAGGTAAAAAGAAAAAAAAAAAAAATGCAGGGAGGATGTATTAAAAAAAACCCAAACAAACCCAGTATACCAAATGGATTCAATAAAATGAGTAAAGATACTGAAGAATTAACTGAATTAATGACTTCTGTCCATGCTATTGTACCCAAGATGGATCTTTTGAGACAAAAATTGGTACAAATAAACTCTTTCCAAGCAGTGTTAGACCTAGTTTATGTTTGATTTAATATAGAATGTTAATGTCTGAGAGTTTTACAGATGTGAGACCCATTGGAGATATAGCAAATCCACCTGAAGAAACAAAGGTAAAAAGTCAATTCATTAAGGGGTACAAGGGCCAGGTATAATTAGGAAATCCTTTGGAGCTTTATGGTTGGATAAGATATATGCAATATTCACGGAGATGATTGAGAAAAGTCTGCAATGGCTTGGACCTGTAGGTTCCAAACTATACACAGATATCTTATAAAAATAATAAAAAACCCAGAAGCTCTCCCCAAGTTGTACAACTGTTAAATAAATACTTCAGCAACAGGGGTATATTTTCCTCTATGAGCTGTTGGCCATGGAGGCTCTGGAGGCCCCCTAACAAGGCTATTGCCCTAATGTTATTTGCACACAGGAAGCAGATGGTAAGACCCTATTGCTTAAGCCATGGCATGATGTGAGTGTCAGGAGGAGAGATCATGCAGGGACATAGCAGAAAACTCCCTGCTACTGGACAACTGGCCTTCATCCTTCTGGAGAGTGCTATGCAGATTGCGAGGGGGAAATTGTCCCAGAGATTACAGACCCCATGTGCTGTACTATTACATGTCACACAAGGTACTTCTGCTGGTGCTATAGTAGCTCACTTAATATATGTACAATCAGCATGATCCCAACTGGATTTAAAGCAAGCTCCCAGGGGAGTAACACACACACACACACACACACACACACACACACACACACACACACACATCTGATACTATAAGCCAAGTTTACCCCTAGTGGCAGCCACTCCAAATGATTTGTTAGAAGGGTTTGATGCCCCTGATAAGATACCATCCAAAGATTTGTATTTGTGCACCTAGCATTGCTTGTTATAATGGTCAATATTTGTCTAAATGTTCATGCTTCTATTGTGTTTTATTAGTAGGAAAAATACCCCTGAAATGAGCCAATAATTCATTGGAAACAGACAATGAAAATACCTGAGAGCTCACACACACCTAACATAGAGGTATGGCCTAAGGGCTCATAAGTAGAGCATGCGAGTGAGGAGATCTCTCCCTCCTCACCCTCTCATACACTCTGCTGCCATGTTGTGCAGAGGTTGTGGCCCAGGATAAACATGAAGGGGGTCCAAATATGTGCTAAGTCCCCCCACCTATTTTCTCTATGAGAAAGCCCATTAAATTCGCTAGTCTCCCTTAAACAGCAAGTTGGAGAGATTTCCTCAATTTGTCTGTAGGACCTCAGGAGCACGTGGAGGAGGCAGGCCAATATGCACTCCTCCTGGTAAGGAATATTTCCCACAAGAGCGTAAGTCCAGGCAATTTCCCTTCATGTAGTCTAAGCGAATCCTCAAGTAATATAGGCTATTGATATAGCCTGTGGTTATCTGCCAGAACTTGATGTTACAACTCTATTGTTGAAGTCACTACAAACTTCATACACAGGACTCAGAAAACTTGAGTTAGAACTGACCTGGAAGCCTCCTTTTTTGAGCACTGGTTCTCATGCTACTAGAGCACGTCATGAAAACTAGTAAGTTAAGCAACCACTATTACTTATCAATAGTAAAGCCTATGAACTACAGCATTACCTGGCCTACCAAAATGTCTCTATTGGTGCAGTAACATATTGATATTAACCAACATATAATTGATTTTAATACCTGTTCAATAGGAGGGAATCCAGCCCTCATACTGTAAATATATCCAAGTGCCCATGGATGGAAAGGTTAGAGATCCCAGAGGAGAAACTACAAATGACACTTTCCTAATCTAATGTAATTTCTTACTATATTATAATATAGGTCCTTATACTCACAGACAAGTGTGGCTAACACATTCATCAAAGATACTAATAGATGGAGAGTATAACAGAATTTTACAGCTGATCAGAATGGAGAAGATAAGGAACATACAAAACCTATTCCCAACTGATATTTCTATATTTTAACACCTACAAATAAGGCTCAGGGAAGATCACAGAAGAAAAAACTACAAATGACACTTTCCTAATCTAATGTAATTTCTTACTATATTATAATATAGGTCCTTATACTCACAGACAAGTGTGGCTAACACATTCATCAAAGATACCAATAGATGGAGAGTATAACAGAATTTTACAGCTGATCAGAATGGAGAAGATAAGGAACATACAAAACCTATTCCCAACTGATATTTCTATATTTTAACACCTACAAATAAGGCTCAGGGAAGATCACAGAAGAATGGGCCTAAAGATTCTGTGGCACAGTACCGGAACACCTGCTATCAGACAGTGTATTCTGTGAAATGTGAAAGGGAAGCTGAACCAGTGTGGTTTCTTAAATGTAGTCTGCATAATTACAACTACAGTTGAAATTAGATGAGGTAATTTTCCCAGTGTGGACGAGTGAAATTTCAGTGTTTCACCTTTAGATGAAGAGCTACAAGCAGCCAATGAATCTTGAGGTAGGGGGAATCAGTTTACTTCAGGGTCAAGCTACCGGATAGGGTATCCAAAATCCCAAGTGTTTATCACTAAACACATGTACGCACAAGCATCACTAAATGAACTCAGTGCAATCAATCTATCTATCTATCTATCTATCTATCTATCTATCTATCTATCTATCTATCTATACACACACACATACACACACACAACAGTACAAATTATAGAAGAGGACAAGGAAAGAGAGTGAATGGAGGGGATGTGAGAATATCTGAAGGAGGGAAAAGAAGTGTGAAAGTGATAATACAAGTACAGTATTAATGAATTCTTGCAGTAGATATTAGGGCTTTTTCTGTAGTTGATATTAAGCTCTATTGCACTGTGGTCTGATAGATCAACAATCAAAAAGTGGGATCTCAGTAAACTATAAAGCTCCTGTACAGCAAAAGAAACAAAGAAGTGAAGAGAAAACCGACAGAGTAGGAGTAAACCTTCACCAGTGACAGGTTTGGCAGAAGTCTAACATCCAGATTGTTTAAATTATTCATAAAGCAAAGGATCAAGAAAACAAATGACCCAATCAAAAGATGGAGCACAAAGCTGAGTAGAGACTTCACATAAAAAGAGATAAAAATGGCCGGGAAACATCTTAAAAAGTGTTCAACACCGGGCATGGTGGCGCACGCCTTTAATCCTAGCACTTGGGAGGCAGAGGCAGGTGGATCTTTGTGAGTTCAAGGCCAGCCTGGTCTACAGAGTGAGTTCCAGGACAGCATTGACTACAGGGAGACCCTGTCTTGAAAAGACCAAAAACAAAACAAAACAAAACAAAACAAAACAAAA